>BQNB010031679.1:1151-53776 GCA_026074375.1 Tanacetum coccineum | reverse complement strand
ACTTGACTAGCATCAAACGTTTTCGAACAAGGTACAAAATGAGCCATCTTCGAAAATCGATCAACAACTACCATAACAGAATCTTTAGCTCGCTGAGTACGAGGCAAACCCAAAACAAAATCTAAACTGACATCTTCCCATAGAGCAACAGGAACAGATAAAGGAGTATACAAACCTGCATTACTACTATGAGGTTTGGCAATGGGGCATGTACGACACCTCTTAAGAAGCCTATTGACATCACGTTCCATCTTGGGCCAATAAAACTGTTCATGAAGTAGGGACAAGGTCTTACCACTCCCAAAGTGACCCGCTAATCTACCTGCATGACCCTCTAAATTAATAGCTTCACGCAAAGAACAAAAAGGAATACATAACTGCGTACCTTTAAACAAATAACCATCCAGCTTGGAAAACTACTGAAAAGGACCATTATCACATTTACTCCATATCTCCCTAAAATCACGGTCATCGCAATAAAGCCACCGAAACAAATCAAAACCTTGCACTCGAATCTGCATAGTGGTAATTAACGAATGACGGCGATTAAGCGCATCCGCAACCTGATTATTCAACCCAGCCTTATGTCGAACAACGAATGAAAAAGCCTTAATAAATTCCACCCACTTAGCATGGTGAGACTTCAGCTTATGTTGCCCATTAATAAATTTCTAAGCCTCATGATCAGAAAATAGGACAAATTCATTAGAAAGTAAATAATGTCGCCAAGTATCTAAACTACGAACAATAACATAAAATTCCTTATCATAACTGGAATACTTGCGTCTCGCATCATTCACTTTTTCAATAAAGAAAGCAATCGGCCGCTGATTTTGACATAGAACACCACCAATGCCCACTCTAGATGCATCACACTCAACCAGGAAAACTTCATCAAAACTAGGTAATGCTAAAACAGGAGCTTCGGTTACCTTAGCCTTTAGAATGTCAAAAGCCTTGGAAGCCTCACTTGTCCACGTAAATCGACCACCCTTCATACATTCAGTTATGGGTGCGATTATAGAACTAAAATTTCGAATAAAATGCCAGTAGAAGGACGCTAACCCCTGAAAACTACGAATGTCATGAATAGTGGAAGGTGTTAGCCAGCTAATAATTGCCTTAACTTTTGATGGGTCCATTTTATGCCGCTACCAGTAACAATATACCCCAAGAATGTTACTTTAGTCACAAGGAAGTGACACTTTTTCCCATTAGCATATAATTTTTGATCCCGTAAAATAGAAAATATTTACCGAAGATGGGACAAATGCTGCTCAAGACTACTGCTATATATCAAAATATCTTCAAAGTAAACGACAACAAAATGACCTATAAAAGGTTTAAAAACCTTATTCATAAGGCGCATGAATGTACTCGGCGTATTAGACAGCTGATGTGCTGTCGTGTAGGGCCAATTATTTGATTATCAAGTTTTACATTTATATTTAGCCGACAAACCTAAAACAACACTTTAACGATCAGTGTGCCCGGTCAAGATGGAGTTCGCGGTAAGTAGAGTGTCAAACACTAAGAGTAAAACATTAATCTTAAATTCTATCAGTATTTTAATTAGTTCTAATTAGTCTATTTACTGGTTAAACCTATGTTATATACGTTGTCTAATGATATGGGGGTTTTCAGCCTGAGAGACTGGCACAGGTTTGGTGGAGACAAATATCAATTCAATATACAATAAACACAAAAGAATAAAATTAGAAGATAGAAAAGCAGTACAAGCCAAATGATAGAAAACTGTATTAGCCATATTAAATTCTGTTCAATGTTGGTTTGTTTGTTTTAGTGCAATGATTTACTTATCTCGAAGCGGCATATCATTCTTAAGACTTAGGCGGGACATCATCCTAAGACCTAGACTCGGTTAATCCTGTCAGAATTAACGCATCCGCATAAAGCATCCTTTAGCTCAATTATAATCTATCTTAGGGAATCAAAGCAGATGTGATCCTGTTAAAACCCTAGCCTAACGGGACTTTACCCACTTATTGTTTGACGGTGTTTTATATACTGGTAGTCCACTATTTAAATATTTATCAGTTAATTAAGAGCATGATTGTTGAAACATAAACGGGTCACCTACCGGTCCAACTAAGCTCATAATTCAAAGCTAAAGACAGAACGTTATTTGTGATCCTATTGGTCCAGTAATATAAACACGATATGGAGAGATATTCTGGTATCTAGATTACTTGGTCTGTATCACTAGATCCAGTTGAATGATAAGTCGCATATTCAAACACATAAATAAGTATGAGGTGATAAACATAATTAAACAATCAACGATAAATTAAGAAATTGATTTTTAAAACAAACCAAACATTGAACTTTCATTAAGATGGCTAATACCCGAGGGTATTAGCCCACAACCATTGTAATTATACAAGCGTAATTAAACAATGAAGATCGTACGATTAAGAGAGTAAAAATTACACGATGTCTTCTATGGATTCGTGATCAATGCTTGACCTTGGTGGCTGATCTTCTCTTCTAAAATTCGTCTTTGATGAGTATGGTATAAAGAATATGATATTGCACACTGAAAACTCTTTTTTGAGTCTTCTATTTATAGTGTCTGAAAAAGACTCAAAACGCCGTATCTGGCTAGGTCGATATGGCGTATTGGGCTGGATTCCTTGGAGTGCGCGCTACGTTCTCAATCAATCAGTGATATCTTTCCTAATTTACTTGATTTACTGTATCTTTAAATAGTTATCTTCATAGATATAGCGTATGTAGATAGAAGGGATACGCCGTATTGGGAATTGGTCAAACGAGTTTTCTTGTGAAGTTTTGGCGCTGATACGCCGTATCTCTTTTGTTGCATACGGCATATGTAGTCAAAAATCATCATTCTTCAAATGTCTTCATTTTAGCTCCAAATTATGCGCCTTTTAGCTTGTCTTCACGAAACACTCTTGAATTACTGCATTTATCAACTTTAAAGCAATTAAGTACCAAATAATGCAATAAATATATAAAAGTGGGCAAAACAGATAGGATAAATGATATAATAAAGTGATCTTCTTTTTCCATGATACTCTCCCTTCGATTTTCCTTCAATTCGGCGCCTTTTATTACATGATCCACTATAACGAAGCATGTTGTGCAAAGCTTGGTGGCCACGAGTTTCACTTTCTGCCTTGTCAAGAATTATCTCCGCACATCAAACACCGTTCACACGTACTTACCAATCTATAATAATCATCCGGTATAAACCGTACCATGTAAACTCAGGGATCTCAATCTGATCCCATACTTTTTAATAATTGCGAATAGGATCATGGCGATATCTATCGTTGCGATCTACAGCATGATCATTACGACGAGGGTGATAACGACGATCACGATACCTAGGGTGTCTTCCGCCAAAAGGTTGGGTCCTTGACCATCGGTCCCTGATGTTGGTTTAGATTTTCCGCCTCTTCTGCCGGTGAGTCCTGTTGTAACTGCTGGAGCTCCGAGTTCTTGGCGTTATTTGATGTCATCAATAGCCCGAAGGGCATAACCATCTACTCGTACAATCCATCTCGAGTTTTGAAAGCTGTCTTTCATTCATCTCCCAGTCGCATCCGAATTCGCTCTGATACCAAATAATGCGGATCGATAAAAACAAACCACACAAACACAAGAACTAATCCGAAATTCTCAAGACGAGAAATTCTCTTATTTAACAAATTATAGGTTTCTCAAAAACAAAGCTGCCAGAGATAACCCTAAAAACGTCCTTATAAAGGAGGATAAGTTCTAGGATAAAAAGGAAACAAAATCCAATGCAAACATAATTAAAAACATCCAAAATAAATCCTAAAAAAGAAAGACGTTCTTTTGAGGCCCGAAATGACCCCGAAAGGCCCAGAACTGACAGAGCTCATTGCATAGCATGATTATAGACCATTGGGCTGTTTTTGAGTGACCATGCGAACTTCAGCCCATTCCGCCATAGAAATTTGTTGCCGAAAAATAAGCGCCAAGCGTATTTGTCATGTTGACTCGCTCGTTGACCGCATCTGGATCATCCTCCCCTTCTTGAAAAAGACTCGACTCCGACTCTGGCTTATCATTACTATCTCCTTTATATGGTGACAAATCTGGAACATTAAAAGTGGCAGAAACATTATAATGACCAGGAAGCTCGATCTTGTACGTGTTGTCGTTGATCTTTTTAAGAACACAAAAAGGACCATCTCCTCGCGGTTTCAACTTCCCAAAACGCCTTGCCAGAAAACATTCCTTACGAAGATGAATCCAAACAAGATCACCCTCCCGATACAAACCTGCTTACGACGCTTATCTGCATGTTCCTTGTATTGTTCATTATGCTGAATAATCTGTTCTCGAACTGATCGATGTAACTCTTTAATCTGCTTAGACTGGTCAGCCCATTAGCCCATTCCTCACTAAACCGCCTCACCTCTAGAACATGAACCAAATTCAGAGGAGTAATCGGATTCCGTCTGTACATAACTTCAAAAGGACTCTTACATGTGGTGCGATTAACTGACCTGTTATAGGCAAATTCAGCTAGTGGAAGAATAAGATCCCACTGTTTGGCATTGTCCTCAATTAAACTACGCAAAAGATTTCCTAAGCTCTGATTGACAACTTCAGTATGCCCATCATTTTGGGGATGATGGGAACAACTGAACTGTAATTTAGACAATAAATGATTCCACAAAGTACGCCAGAAATGACTCACAAACTTGACATCTCTATCAGAAGTAAGAGTTTTAGGAACACCATGCAACTTCACATTTTCTATAAAATATAACCCGCCACTTGACTAGCATAAACAGTTTTCAAACAAGGTACAAAATGAGCCATATTCGAAAATTGATCAACAACTACCAGAACAAAATCTTTAGCTTGCTGAGTATGAGGAAAACCCAAAACAAAATCCAAACTGACATCTTCTTAAGGAGCAACAGGAACAGACAAAGGAGTATACAAACCTACTACAATGATTTTTGGCAATGTGGCATGTACGACACCTCTCAAGAAGCCTGTTGACATCACGTTCCATCTTGGGCCAATAAAACTGTTAACGAAGTAGGGCCAAAGTCTTACCACGCCCAAAGTGACCCGCTAATCCACCTGCATGACCCTCTAAAACAATAGCTTTACGCAAAGAACAAAGAGGAATACATAACCGTACACCTTTAAACATATAACCATCCAGCTTGGAAAACTACTAAAAAGGACCATTATCACATTTACTCCATATCTCCCTAAAATCAGGGTCATTACAATAAAGCCCAGGAAATGAATCAAAACCTTGCACTCGAATCTGCATAGTGGTAATTAATGAATGACGATGACTGAGCGCATCCACAAATTGATTATTAGAGCCAGCCTTATGTCAAACAACGAATGAAAAAGTCTAAATAAATTCGACCCACTTAGCATGGCGAGACTTCAGCTTATGTTGCCTATTAATAAATTTCAAAGCCTTATTATCAGAAAACAGGACAAATTCATTAGAAAGTAAATAATGTCACCAAGTATCCAAACTACGAACAATAGCATAAAATTCCTTATCATAAGTGGAATACTTGCGTCTTACGTCATTCAGTTTTTCACTAAAGAAAGCAATCGGCCGCTGATTTTGACTTAGAACACCACCAATGCCCACTCCAGATGCATCACACTCAACTTGGAAAACTTAATCAAAATTAGGTAATTCTAAAATAGGAGCTTCGATTACCTTAGTCATTAGAATGTCAAAACCCTTGGCATCCTCACTTGTCTACATGAATCGACCACCCTTCATACATTCAGTTAAGGCGCGATTATAAAACTAAAATTCCGGATAAAACGTCGGTAGAAGGACGCTAACCCATAAAAACTGTGAATGCCATGAATAGTGGAAGGTGTTGGCCAGCTGATAATCGCCTCAACTTTTGCTGGGTCTATTTTTATGCCGCTACCAGTAACAATATACCCCAAGAAAGTCACTTCAGCCACAAGGAAGTGACACTTTTTCCCATTAGCATATGATTTTTGAGCCCGTAAAACACAAAATATTTGCCGAAGAAGGGACAAATGCTGCTCAAGACTGCTGCTATATATCAAAATATCATCAAAGTAAACGACAAAAAAATGACCAATAAAAGGTTTAAAACCTGATTCATAAGCCGCATAAATGTACTCGACGCAGACGGCCCGAAGGGCATAACTATCCACTCGTACAATCCGTCTCGAGTTTTGAAAGCTGTCTTCCATTCATCTTTCGGTTGCATCCGAATCCGATCTGATACAAAATAATGCGGATCGATAAAAACAAACCACACTAACACAAGAACTAATCTAAAATTCTCAAGACGAGAAATTCTCTTATTTAATAAATTGTAGGTTTCTTAAAAACAAAGCTGCCAAAGACAACCCTAAAAACGTCCTTATAAAGGAGGATAAGTTCTAGAATAAAAAGGAAACAAAATCCCATGCAAACATAATTAAAAAGATCCAAAATAAAGCTAAAATTAGGACAAAAGGCTTTTTTTGAGGCCCGAAGACCCCAAATGGGCCCAAAATGACGGGCTCATGAATATGCACCAAGTCTTGTCCCTTGGGCTGTTTTCGAGTGACCATGCAAATTCAACCCAATACCGCCACAAAATTTGTTGCCGAAAAAATAAGCCGCCAAGCGTTTTGTCACCTTGACTCGCTTATATATATATATTATTTATATATATATATATATATTATATAATAACTATATATATATTTAAATATATTTTATATATATTTATATTATATCATCTAACTATATATATATATATCTATTATATATATATATATATATAATACTATTTTATATAATAATATTATATATATATATATATATTTACTATTTATATATATATAGTTACTATATATATATATATATTTATATTTTATATTATATCTTTATATATTAATATTATTTATTATTATAATATATATATTTATCTATCAATGCTATACTATATCTATATATATATAGTATATATATATATATATATATACTATTTATTTATATATATTTATTCATTATAGTTATCTATATATATGATATTACTATTATATATATATATATATATATATTTTTATTATATACTATATATATACATATATTATTATATATATACACATTTTTACTAATTTTGGTATATATGAATTTTTATATTTAGAAAACATAGATAAGTTTATATATTATATATTTTTTTTGAAAATTTTAGTTTTCCTATTTATCTCCCCCTCCCATACTTAATATGAGCATTTTCACTAATGCGAGAAATAAAAAAGAGAAAAGATAAATCATAAAAATAAATAGGATAATACTTCCCTTATTTTTCTTGTGCTATGAATTCTTCAAAACTACACGAAGCTTCATATATTATTCCGTACTCCTTTTCACCATTCTTTCCTTTTTATTCTTCTACATGCAAGAATAATAAACAAACAATACAATACAAATAATACAAGATACACATAGATAATTATATTAATAATAATAATAAAAGTACGTGAAAGTAAAATATTATTTTTAATGCCAACAAAGGCATATTACACACCATAGTAATAATAATAATGTTTTTAATAAATTGTTTTTAAACCCGTGACCCCACATACGGTCACCAAATCAAACTCGTGTCATCTCGACACTACTCCTACTCCTGCTCCTCATCATAGCTCGGGGGCGCATAAGCTCCCAGCAATGGCACTCCATAGTATCCTACAATGTGCTCGAAAAATCTTGCGTACCTGTCAGTATGGTACAACTGCCTACAGGACATCCGTTCCAACTAATCCTGGCGAATCTCCATGTTATCCCATCATATCATATAAATCCTTCATGGTCGGGCGCAGGGGTCAAGGCATGGCAACTCTTGGGACACCTGGTGCTTGGTCCTTAGCAATCAACTTCCCATTATAGCTGATCAGCTCTCTAAGGGTGGTAGCATCTAAAGCTCTATAGAACACTAGAGTACTCAATCCATCTAGCACCTCATCAGTCAATAAATTCATTCTCTTTGCCATCTTGGTGATAAACTTCCCACAACAGATCATGCTCTCCCTCTAACATCCAACTCATTTTCTAATAAGCCACTTTGCAATCAACCAAGTCACATTAGCATACCAGTTTTGATGCTTTGCTTCAAATATACACATTAACCACAACTCATTCCTTTGCACTTTATCATATCTCGTTGTTCTTTGACACAAATTATAAGTGATCAATTTTTGCAAAACCTTAAGAATGGGTTTCCTAATGGTTGAGGTAAGACTCCTAGATAAGTGTAGCTCCTCCTTACTACTAACGCTCAACCAATAATCTCTACCATTAAAATTCTCATCACTACGCAAACTTCCTTGAAAGTATACCTCAAATCCTTCCTCACTTATCTCAGCAACATGGTACAAACCCAAACGACGAGCAAACTCCAACAAAGTCAATGTATATCCACAACCTTCCAACCTAAACTTAATCAATTTCTTGGTCATCAATTCATCATCCGTTACCTCTTCATCAAAGTTATTGGTCGAATAAAACTCATGACATAACTTGGTGTAGATAGGTTCGTTGATGTCAAATGTACGTCTCTAAGATTCAGAACTGAATATCTCTTCTTCTCCTCCCATCTCGTACACCTTAATCTCAAGCATTGCCTCTATCTCCTCGGCACAACCCATATTATTTAGCATACCCCAATCAATGATACACGGCGAGTAAATTTGTTTTTAAAGTAAACGAGCAAGGTTGGTGTTATACTTGATTTTAGCAGCTCTATTACTTGTACCCCAAAGCAGAAAGTTATGATGAACACGTAGGAGCATAACTTCATCTATGGTTTCGTGTTGACTGGTTCTTTTAGGTCGGGACGAACTGGTTTCATCATCGTGTGTTCTAACTATCTACACATCAATAATAGTTCACAAGAAAGTGTATAATGATGTTATATAAAAATTATAACAAACGGGCAAGCTCAGGTATGTGTTTCAAACCTTTTGTTTAATTTTCAGGAAGAAAGTGCGGTGCACTTGTCAGTAAGTGCGGCGTACTTCCTAAAAATTCACTAAGTGCGTCGGTTTTAAAAGAAAAACCAGCGTACTTTCTGGGTTTTCTTAAACAATTTTAAATTTTTCATAAGATTAACTGAATAAATATATCATTATTTTGAACGGTATCTTTCTTTACCTAATATTCCCAAATCAGTTTAGAATAATTCCTTAAAACCTAATAATAGTAATAACAACATCTATTAATCATACTCCAAAGCAAATTTTACACATTATATAGTATAAGATCATATTAATTTCAACTAATTGAATACTATATAAACCCTAATAAAGAATAAGCATAAATTAAAAATAATAAAAACTTAAGATAGATTTACATACCTTTGGCATTGTGTTTTCTTTTGATGGATTGGTTTTGAATATTTTCAAAATTTATGTGAAAGGCTGGCAGTTTTAGGAGTGTATTTATGTTTTGTGTGAGTTAAATTAATAAACAACATATGTATAATTAGTAAAACCGCCCAGAAGTTCGGCATACTTCTATAATTTTTTACCAGACCTGATTGTTTAATATAACTAATAATAGAAATATAAACGTAACTTCAATCCATCAATACTAAAATTAATATTCATTATAAAGGGACTACATTTCCGTTACATCAAAGATTAATCCTTTACGGATTTACAAAACTTTGATAAGTTTTATTCAAACGACTCAACATAGAAAAATAAAAAGACACATGCAGGAGTATGAAGTATGCCCCTTTTTTATATTCTAAGGTTTTTCTAAATTTAGAACCAGTTTAGTGACATGATGTCACTCAACTTGTAGTACTCTGACATCTTCCTATTGGTGGGCTTTGTCTCATATCCTTGCTCAAATATGGTCCCGTAAGGGTCCACAACCATAATCTTGGTGTTCCATTTGCCAACTCTAACCTCTTTAGCAAAGTTCCCAGAATGATTTGGTATCCATTTAGCATGTTGTAGTGGTACAAGCAATGAACCAAGAAAAGCAATCGCTTTCTTCCACACACAGATTTTTTAAAGGGATTTAGGGCCTTTTGGAGAGCGAGGGATCGCTCCATCGGGTCGTCACAACTTTGGTATTTTGCATAGTTTGGTCCATTGAAAGGTTTTCCAATCTCATCCCTCTTCAAACAATATTCTTCTTCATCATCGTTATCACTTTCTCCATGATTATTTCTCACTTCAGCAACATAGAACTTTCGATGACAAACTCCATCAAAGGTTGAGGTGGTACCTTTAATAGTGTTCAAGATACTCCCACAAGTGTATAGAAAACTTCTCCCCACAACGATTGGAACATCTCGGTCTACAGGTATGTCAAGGATCAAAAAATTTGCAAGTATCGTAGTTACACCTACTTGACATAGAACATCCTTCAATATCCCTATCGGTTCAACTTTAGAGTGGTCAAGCATAGTAATTCTTTAGCTCACCGACTTGACTTGCTCTCTTCCTAATTTCTTATAGATACGGTAAGGAATGACATTGATATTTGAACCAGTATCGGCTAAAGCATGGAAGTCGAATTTTGCCTCAAAGCGAATAGGTAGAACAAATACTTTGGGGTCTTATTTCTCTTTGATAGCCTTGTAACTTCTAACAATCTCTTTATTAGATTCTTCTTCTTCAAGTTCTAGTTCTCCGTCCAACTTAAACTTGTCCAACAGAACACTATTGAGTACTTTCTTATGTTTATCGCTATATTTGAGTGTCTCAATAACTGTTCTTTTCTCACTAAGTATCACGATTTTTCCCATAGGTAAGTTTTTTAAAAGAGTTCTAGTTATTATAACTATATAAAAACATATCTCATTTAGCTCCTTCATGCATATGAGCCCAAACGATGGATTCAATAAGTTCTTGCCAATAACCATGTCCACTGAATAAAAACATGAAACTAAAAGCCCAGACAAAATGAGCACCTATGATCTACTAAAGTAGATTGGTATTGCCCATATAATCAAAGAAGATCTTGGTCCATGGAATCCCAAGAAGGTAAGAACTCCAACCTGTCTGATGCTTCTTCGGCCAAATACGATATACAATGGGACCTACACTATGCGCAAGCTGTGCGAAAAATCGCTTATTTTTTTGTTCTGAAACAACTTGGGCGGAATAGGTTTCTAGCTTTTTTCTTAAATGTTCCTCCCTAGTTAGGACATGGTTAACAGTGAGGGAGGGTCCTTTACCATCATAGCTCATCTTATAGTTCTTTGATGGTTGCTTTTTATTTCTAGCACTTTTTCCCATACTACACATGAAAAGAGGTAATCGATAATGTCTAACGATGATAGATCAGTAACATCGATGCTTGCGAGAATAGCATCTAACTCATCATCACTTTCATCGTTAAATGTTATAATATCAAGATGAATGGTAATGATCCCATTGCCGAAATCCATAATTTATTTCGTGAACCTTAAAATGACCTTCCAAATACAACTCATGGTTCGACATCATCCTCTTTGTGGTTAATGATAAATTTAACAAAATAAAGTTCACCCCTTAAAGCAACAAGTAATTCTCTTTTCATGACTTTTTCACCCTTTTTTTCCTCATAGTCCAAACACAACTTGACCGCAAATTTGTTAGATATCATATTTTCTCATTCTCTAGATTTATTTCACCATAATAAGCATGTAAACCATCAACAAAACATGATGCAATATATCACTCACTGGTTTCTTCAGTTTCCATCCGATAAAAAGTAAAAGCCTTTGTCTCCTTCTTCTTAACAATATTAAATCCATCATTTAGTGAAATATGATCGTCTACTCCTAAGCATAATCGTCCGATACTAGTATTTAAGTCCATTATGATCTTAAAACAACACAACATCGAAATCAACATTAGTGGGCTAGTATAAATAAAGATAAACACTGTTTTACACTTAAATAATATAGTAAACATTTAGAAATTAACAAACAGAGTAATTTCTTCATAACGAAGAAGATATAGGTTTTCTGTGCACGTTCAGACACACAAGTGCGGCGCCCTTCATAGTAAGTGCAGCATACTTGTCCCTTTTTTTAGTTTCCCCAGAAAAACCGGCGTAGTTGAAGATAAGTACGCCGTACTTGTAATTTTTTCAGTTACAAAATTTAATAAATTTTCAGTTTTAAAAATCCCAATCTTTTTAACTCTTTTCTTTCATTAATTCTTGTATCATTGAAGTTAATAAACATTTATATAACCATCAACACCATAAATACTATCATTAGATAATTTTCATCTCAACTTTTCATTTTTGCATATATAAGTTTCTTGTAATGATTAGACATATTAAAGCATATAACAAGCTCATTTATACATATCACAATCATATTTTTATAACATAAATTATTCAGAATAAACTTAATAATCACATAGTATTTTAGAACACATATAGCTATTTTTCGGTTTTTAGGTTTTACATGTTTCTCAGGGATATACCTGATACAATAGTATTCATATAGCAGTAGATAATAAACAAATATCATGAAAGCATTAATAAACTCATATTCAAACAAAACAAATAAAAGACAATATGTTTTTGATTTTGTAGTTTTATTATATAATTTATATAAATGTGTAAATCCAACAAGTAAAATTATAAAGAAAATAATCCCCATGTTCTTAGAAGCAAATTTAAACATTAAAAAGGGTGGGTGGTGGTTCTGGTTTGATTTTAGATGCATTAGCTGAAATTCTCTAGCAAGTGCGGCGTACTTCTGGGTTTTCCAGAAAAACCGGTGCACAAATTTTTATGTGCGTCGTACTTTCTATAGTAAAAATGATTTTAAAAGTCAGTTTGCTAGAAAAGTGTACGACGGGGTGGTAAAATTTATACAAAACAATAATAAACTTTAAAAGGAACAATTCAGTCCCCAACAGCGGCGTCAAAAATATTTATTTGTTGTAAAAGCTTTAAATTTATAAACTGGATATTACCGAATTTCAAATCAACACACGAGTAAAGTATAACCCCCGTATGTAGTATAAATTTAGGGTAAGACCATGTCGTTCCACGGGATAGGTATTTCTTAAAAAGTTATTTAGTTTTGTAAAGAGAATATCCTTAGACTTTTCACGAATCTAAAGACAAAGGGTATGATTTACTTTTGTATTTCAAGTTATTTAAAAACAATGTTTATTTAGGGAATGAGAGCAAAGAGGAAAAACATATAAATAATAATGAACACATGAATTGATGCATAAACTAATAAATAAACGGGTAGTTATTTAAACGATTATCTATTTTACATAATAAAGAGTCCTTTCGGCCTTTAATCGTTATTATGAAAAATGCTTTAAGATTGATTCACGTTTAGAAATAATGATGATAAACTAGCTCAATCAAGTTCGTAAAACATAAGATTGAGCCTAAAACATTTTCTTACTTGGGTTGATAATCATTTTATTAGCTAATTCTCATAAAGCTAATACCGACTTATTCATTGACAAACAACTCGAAAACAAACATAAAGACGGAGTCTTTCGACCTATATCTAATTTTTAAGAGAGATTAAGAGATTAATAATGATCCAAGTATTCAAATATCAAGTTTAAGATTATTGTTGCCAAAATCATTAGTATTTATCATGTTCATATCCTGACTCTTACTTTACCCAAATAAACATAAATTGACTACTCCATGTTGGTTATAATGAAACACATAGCAAGCATGATAAACTCATAAAACATATGATTAGAGAAAGGAAACAAGATTGTTAATACAAATAATGCCTAAAAAGGTTATTTATATTTTTTTGCCTCCTCTGCGTTTTGAAGATGACAAAATATAAAAATGTCTACGATAAAAATAAACGTTTACGTGTTATTAATCGTAAATTTTCAATTTGACATAAATCACTTAATGTATGAATAAACAAATTATTAAACATGATTAGTGATCAAGAAAATAGTTTTTCTTAACCATTACATTTCCACAAAACTATTTTTTACAAAAATAAAAATATACAAAACATTTTTATTTATAAAAGAATTGCTTTATTTAATTATAAAAATTCAAATATGGTTTTCCTCTCAAAATGGAAGGTTCCACACCAGATTTAACCTTCCCCACTAAAAGACAAAAAAGGGAGCGTATACCTAGGGGCGCCCCCCTGATAGGCAGGACGACCTCCAGATATATCTGGGACTGCCAGGACCGCCCATAGGAGATATTGGTTTTTTTCTGGCTATAAATACTACACTATTCTTTTGCAGAAAAACACACCTCTTAGCACGAATTTTTTAGATAACTTTCTCTCTCTAAAACCTTTTTTCTCTCTCTAAATATCTTAATCACTAACATAGTTTAATCTTATTTCAAGTGATCCAATCTCATCTTCTACCTTCTTTCTTCCTCTATCAAGTGCAAGAGAAGAACACTTGTATTCGCCAAGAAACGAAGTGTTGTAAATTAGTGATTTCTCCTCTCTTTTTCTAAGATCTAAACCTCAATTTTCTTGATTTTGTATTTGTGTATAAAATCAGATAGTGTATAAATCCGATTGTATAGATTATGTGTTGGTTACTATTTTAGTCCTTAAAATACATTGGTGAAGTGGTAGATTAGTTCTAGCTAAGATTAGGACTCGACGTTTAGCTTAGTGTCGGAAAACAACGTAAGCGACGTGTAAACGGTTTTCTCCGCCTAAAGGGAGCTTGTTGATATACTGAAATCTCGAGTCGAATACTCGGAGAGTGGAGTAGGACGAAGAAGAGCTTCGTAGTCAAATCACTATAATTCTCGATGTTGTGGTTTGATTGTTCTATCTCTTACCTTTTATCTCTTAGTTATTCTTTATATTTATTGTTTGTATTGTGATTGTATTGCAAGTAGTTAAATACATTGGTTGTTCATATTATGAGTTGATCTTGCATATATTTGAATTTAGTGTTTTATAAGCAAAGTTTTTAAAACCTAAATTAATCGGTAAACTATTCAACCCCCTCCCCTTTTAGATTTCACAATTAGTATCAGAGCCAGGTTATTCAAGATTTTTAAAATATACGATGTTTTAAATCTTAGATCGATATATGAATTCCGATAAATATCTAGAAGGGCAATCTATGCAAAGACCACCACTTTTCGAAAGCGATAATTTTATCTATTAGAAAAATAGATTCGAAACGTATGTAAAATCAAAATATCTTGATCTTTGGCATGTTATTACCAACTGTGATTTTCAACCCATTGAAAATAATCCAGAAACCAAACTAGATGAGGTTGTCCCTTTTAAAAAACAAAGTGATGAACTTAAGAAAAGACTTGCGAAAAATAACAAAGCTAAAATAGTTATTTATAATACTTGGCCTAGAAAAGAATATGAAAGAATTTTCATGTGTAATATGGCAAAAGGAATTTGGAAAACTTTGTTAATCACCCATCAATGTAATATCCAAGTCAAAGATAAAAAGATTGACATTTTGGTAAATAAATATGAATAATTCGTCATTTTCGAATATGAATCTATAGATAGTGCTTTTGCTAGATTTAATACCATTATTACTAGTCTAAAAGCTCTTGATGAAGGTTTCTCTAGCAAGAATTATGCTAGGAAGTCTCTTAGGGATCTACATCCCAAATGGAGAGAAAAGGTCACGGTGATTGAAGAATCAAAAGACTTGACATCACTATCTCTTAATGAACTCATCGGGAACCTTAAAGTTCACGAGATGATCATCAAGAAAGACTACGAAATAGTCAAAGCTAAAGGAGAAAGGAGATCTCTTGTTTTAATGGCTAAGAAGGAATCTAGTGATGAAGAATGTTCGACTTCCAGAAGTGAAGACGAAGAGTATGCCATGACGGTTAGAGACTTCAAGAAGTTCTTTGAGAGAAGATGAAGATTCGTAAGACAACCACAAAATGATAAAAAGACGTTCTAAAGAAGTTGAGATGACATAAACGGTAAAAGTGATAAGAAATGCTTTAGATGTGGTGATCCAAATCATCTTATTGGAGAATGTCCAAAACCACCAAAAGACAAAAACCAAAGAGCATTCATCGGTGGTTCTTGGAGAGATAGCGGTGAGAACAAGTTAATACTGCTAGGCTAATATTAGTACTGCTTGTTACTGTTAATATTGTTGGTGCATAACCAAGCACCTGAAGGTGAAGGTTCGGCAACACCCTTTGAACCCTAACCCACACCCTTTACTACACAACCAGTTTTTCATGAACCTCAAACTAAAGCTCACATTGCGCAAATACTCCCATCTCTAACTACATATCAAAGAAAAAGAAAGACTCAAAAATGTAAGAGAACCAAAAAGGACACTAAGTTACCTCAGACTAGTGTACCTCGGGACCTTAGAGCAGATGAGGTTATCCATAAGGAGGGGGTGACAGTGTGAAAAGGGCTATCACTATAGCTGTTAGCTTAGATGCAATACAGGATAGTGATAACATAATTAGGACCCAGACTACGGCAATGCCTAATGTTGACATTCCTTAGGGTATGGATACAGGTGGTAGTCCCAGGCGCCAAGACCGAAGCAAACTCTACCATGGGGTGCGCTCCTGCTTAGAAACTAGGTCTGAGTCATCAGTGCTTGAAAAGCCACAAAGAACCTCCTCTCTCAGAAAGTGTCACAAAATACATCTGGACGTAAGGAGGAGCAGAGAGGAAATCAATTGACTTAACGGCTATGTACCAATCTACACACCATGAATCAGCACGCGTCCAGAGTTACACACCTGGAAGTGATGAGGGTATGCACTGAAACTACACGGAATAGATGACTATGAGTTGTATAAAAATGTACAAACAGTGGCTTTGACTTGAGTAAAGAAACGGATGTCAATGCGTGAGAGCGCTTCAGGAGACCGCAGACAGAGAAAAGAGTCAAGTCAGATTAGAAAGAAAAAGAAGTCAAGCACCCTCTCAACCAATAAGAGAAATACAGACAGGATTATCTCTTTAGATGAATTGATATTGAATAAAAGGAACGCATCCAAAAAGAGAGATGAGCTGACAAGACAAAGTCAATGTTATGCAATTGCTGAAAAGGAAATTGCAAGAAAAGTTGTTGGAGTTCACACTCAATTTATGGAGATTACACCTAGGAGATTAATAGCTAGTAGAGAAAAAAGACCCACACCTGATCCAAGTGAATTTATTGGAGAAGATGCTAAACTTTAGTTAGAAGCTAAAAAAGAAGTACTATGGCATTTGAGCTTAACAAGTTCATCATATCAATGACTTGAAGAATAAATGTTATGATACATCCTCACTAATGACCAAATCTTAAACTGAAAGAACACTGATGATGACAAGTAAATATCAAGTTTAGGGGAAGAATTGTTAGAATTTTGAGTTATCTACTTGCCAGTTAACAACACTTTAACAACTAACTGCTGGGTCAAGATCTTGATAGCTTAACTAGCTCGCTAAAGACTGAAGAAATAGACTAAAGTATTTTAGTGACTTGCGCTATTATATTAGTTAGTATTCTGAGTCCAAAAGATATGTAACTGACCTCATAGTTAGTATTGTTAGTTAATATATAGTGTTGTATAATATTATTATATAGTTCTAGTAAGTCTAAAAGTGATATCCATAAAAGATATATTACGAAAGAAACATATCGCATAATGATATAATTAGGAATAGATATGCATGATCACTTAACACATTTGAGTAAATCCCATTAGGGTTTCCTGTGTATACATGGAACCCTCACAGCAATAGTTAGATATAATCAATTCATCATAAAAACACTATCTTTTATAGTTATTTATTCTAATAATATTGGCCGAATATTTTGCAATCAATATATTCGCAGTTTAGTATTCATCTGTTCTTCTTAGTATATGCAATTAGATTTCCGCAGAACTTGTAGTATTCACAATCATATTTCTCTTATTAGCTCTAGTTTAGATTTATCCAGATAACTAAGCTTTAACAAGCTACGATTTGTTTATATAGACTTCACAATGACATTTGAGATGAAACTTAAGAAATTGATGAAGTAGTCAATATTAAGAATCTAGGAATCGTCATTTAGATAATTCATTGAACCCTAAACCAAAGAACTTTAGGTCACAGCCCAAAAGCAATCAGTCACTTCTTTGTTTATTATATCAATCTAAAACCTACAGAGAATAGTGAATTAAGCTTGAAGGATGAAGTTGGATATGCAAGAAGACAATAAATCAATTCACTATACAAACAAAGTTTTAAGGAGTTACTACCACAACCTAAAGAATACAGAACAATACATAGGAACTAAATGGTGATATATGGAATAAGTTAGGAACGAATCGTGTTGTAACGCGTAATAAGGCTAGGTACGGCACCCTAGTGGTATAATCAACAAGAGGCAACGATTATGAAGAAACTTAAGCCCTATATCTAGGTGTATTAGAAGTCCTATTAGAATCTTATTACTTATGTGATGCTTTCTAGAATTTTAATTTTTTACTTAAAATGGAGCATAAAAAGTGCATTCTTGAACCGAATTTCATCAATGAGGATGTAGTACGATAGGCACATGACCTTTAGGGAATCAATTGATTCAAAAAAACCGAATCATGTTATAAACTCAAGAAATCTTTATATGTCTTAACAACGCACCTAAAGCTTGTATATAGATTAAAATCTTTTCGTATTAAACATTAATGCAAGATGGAATGGTAGATAACATTGCTTTTACAATGAAGATAAAATTCAAATTCCATCATCGTTCAAAAGATATGTCGATGACATTATATCTCGTAATTCACGTGCAAGACATGGTGAATGAATTTCCAAAATCATGCATGAGATGAGTTCTCAGATGATAAATGATGAGGAGAACTTAACTCTCTCCTTCGGCGCACTATCAATCAAACAAATGGACAGATTACTTCTGTGATCAATCAAAACTACCCCTTAAAGAAATGGACTAAGACACACTATTTCAGGCTTAGAAAGAAACTAAACCAATGAAAACCCACCATGTCACTCGAGATACTAAACTCACACGAAACAGAAGAGTCTGTGAGTCAGGTTAGATAGTACCAAGTAACGAGGCATGATAGTGTTTTACTGCTCTACTAACACATATGGACACGATAACAAGTGAAGAGAATAAGTAAGTACTGATGTGGTAGATGGGTTAGGATATCATGTTTACTTTGTCTGCACGTTGTGCACGCTTCAAGTGGATTCCCAAAAACATCTCATATCTTAAACAAGCGTTAAGGTAGCTTCTAATACATTAAAGCACCTACGCACTTAGGATTATGAGTAAATCCTTAAAAATAGGGAACGCGAGAGCGACATAGAAACCATATATATTCCGAGTCTATCATGCGGGTGATATGGGACTAAAAGAGCACTAGCTTAATCTTATAACGTTTGTGGGATGTTGTCTAACATCTTGGTTCTCGAAGAAACAAACCACTCTTGCTATATCCACGACCGAAGCCGAATACCTAAGCACCAGAAAGGCATGTCAACAAGCACTATGGATGAAACAAGCTCTTATCAACTACAACATTCGACTCGACGATGTCCCGATTATGTGCAACAATAAAGGCGTAATTGACCTTAGCAAAAACCCGATGCAACACTCGCGAACTAAACACATCAAAAATTTTGACCACTTTCTTCGGGATAATGTCCAGAAAGGACATATCTCTATCAAAAAAGTCTCGTCCGTCGATAATATCACTGACATTCTGACCAAACCCCTTAAACGTGAATCGTTTAACTATCTCCGTCTTAATTTAGGAATGATGGAACACATTCCATAAATCGTTCTTCTTTTCTTCTAGTCTCGATTCTAGTCCTTGTTCCATTCCGTGTCGTGAGAACTTAAATTACTTCATTCAAAGAATTTTAAGTATTTTTAATTCACGAAATGTAAATTACAATGTCACTCCTTCTGTAAATTTTTTGTCAAAATTCAAGTCTAAAACCCTCTGCTGAGGGCGGCCCCCATATCTAGGGCGGCCACCTGATTTAATCTGGCGGCTCCCATATCAATATGGGACCGCCACTAGACGAGACATATGTCTGTCATACCATATTTTTGTTAAACTCAAAAACAGACACCCCTTTCTCTGCAACCATTGACGAACACAAACCCAAAACCCTCCAAACCTTAAAATCAACCATTAACACTCAAATTGAAGATCAAATCAACACCAATAATCTAACATCATAAAGATCATCAATTGTAAGTCATTTCATCCATTTTCTTTCCAATTTGTGTCTAGGGTTCATGTTGAACAAAAAATAAAATTATGGATTTTCATTTTTCTTTTAATTATGTGCAATTAGGACCATAATAACACAATGTATAACTAATATACTTCCCATAAAAATAGGATTTGCATAATTAAGTGTGTTTGTTAAAAAATTTGGTATGAACAAAACCCTTAATTTTCTTTTGAAATTACTCACGTCGGGAACATCAAATTTTTTTTAATGCATTGTTAATACACTCTAAAAACGTTTTTACATTCATGCATAATTGTTGGGATTCTTGATTTGATAACACAAAGTGAATAAAAGAATGAAACAAGATGGAAACAAGAAGGACCAAAATTGTCATCATGAAGTTCTACAAGATGTAGAAGAAAATAAAGATTTGGTCAAAATAAGATAAGAATGAATATTAATGAGAAGATAATTAATTGATTCTCTCATTAATATATTAATTAGTTTCCTTGTAAGCCTATGACTCCTTATGCTATAAAAGGAGGTCCAGGCATTTAGAAAAATCACTGAACTAATCATGCATAATTGATTGTGTCTGAATTCTGTTGATTTATATGTCTGTAAGCAAACACCGATGATAATTACATACAATAAGAACACCTTAAGATTGAAGATAACTAATGAATGAACCAAACATATTGTATCAATCTAACAATTCGAAGATTACTATTACAAGAAGTAAGGAAAGAAAAATAAAAAAATATAACAGATTTGCGATTCAAAAAAGATAAATGAATGAATAATCTCAAAATTGAGCAAATAATAAATAAATAATGAATTTCTTTCTACTATTACAAAAAAATATTTATAAAACAAATAAAAAGATAAAATAAATATAAAACTAACCTACAAAAATTAAAAATTAAAAAAAAATATATATAGTTACTATTTAGTTTCCAACATTGTAAGTCACTAGCTGACTACACTTAAATGCTCAAAATAAGAGAAGAGGTCCATGGTTCATTTTAGAAAGATCCCATCCATAGACAACTAAAGCTCATAAACTTACACAAATTATCATAATACTCATCTGAGATACTAGAAGACTTAAGCTTTAAAGTATAGCTAAGTCGACTAAGATGAGGAATAAATCGAATAGTCAGTCCATTAGTATTATGTTTGGTGTTAAATGAACCCCAAATAAATTATGTTGCGAGTAATTAGCGGAAATGACGGTTTCAAAATAAAGAGTATAACCTTGTCTACATATGCTACATATGATTAGATTTTTATCTTTAATTATTTTATCCGCTCAGACGTGTTTAACAAATCATTTGTTATAGATATCATACCTATGCCTAGATATAATTAATAATCTATAAATATTACAAAAATACTAAAGACTAATAAATAGATCTTTATCTATCTATCGAATAGTCAAAAATCGTCAGTTGCTCTTTGACTATATTAGGCATTATAATATTATATAAGATTATAATATGTTATAGATTTCTATTCGTGTACACTATAGTTCTTGTTTTTTTAGTCTAAAAAATTGGTAAACATTTTCTGTTGTAAAATACATTCGCGATAGTGCGATTTTTTTTACAACCCTAATTATGAAACAAAAAATAAGGTTAATATGTATTATCTCTTTTTGTTGTTAGTCTAGGATCAGCGTGTTCATAAAGAATAATTTAATTGGCTTACAAGTTAGAAGAAAAAAATGTCGCTTATATAGCAGAAAGAGACAAGCAGTTCTAACTGATTATATGTTTGTATATTATTAAAAAAGCTAATAATAACAGGATCCGAATCTGATGAAATCGTCAACAGAAGGTGCCAAATGATTGAATATAAAGTACATACCTAAAAGAAAACTTATCAGTAAAGTTACTTAAAATAGACTAGCAGGAATCAAGTTACTTTTGAATGAAGTTTTGGAGACTCATGATGTTCCGATGAATGCTTCAAGAATACAAATCCTTAATGTTATGTTCAGTTTAATTCTTAATAGCACTGACAAAATTGGAGAATATGAAGAAATGTCATTATACTGTACTAAGGTTGTCATGTTCCGTAGCGTTTATAAAACATACAGTCATTATAAAATACAACTTTTCATTAGAAACCGGTACGTTTTCTGTCATTTTACAATAGATGAAGCTTTAAAAGTAGGCATCAAATTCATACATTCACTAAAAGACTAGTTAATCATATTAAGACTGTAAAGGCTTGGTTTATGGTTTTGATTGCAATTAATATTAACAATAACTATATAGTACAGCTCTATCGCAATTTTTCAGTAATAATTTCATCAAAAACTACGTTCCTAGATAGAAAAGAAACCATTTAAATAGCTATGATCACATGCTTTAAAATCTTTTTCGTAAAAATATGCTCAATTCTCTCTCAAACATACAACAAAGAATACAGGGAACTGGAGAGGAACACTAGAGATTGGATGTTATTGAGCACGTGCGATCAGCATTCTAATCTTTTCCTCTGTTAGTTCAAACGAGCGTACTAATGGTTTAAGAATTATTCAATCAAAACACAATAACCCAAACTTTCCAGCCCATCGAAAGTGCCACTTCACAAAGACGCTAAAAACTAGGTTTGCCATTTGAGAATGTTTGTTATAACATAGACTATGTATGTTTAAAACCATAAACAAAACCATATAAAACCTTTGACAGTAGAACTAAATGCTATTCTCAAATTCGTCCATACTGCCTATAAGCTTTAATTAAGATAAACACGAAACTATACAAAGATGTCTTTGTCTGCATTTCACACATAGAAAACTATCTCTTAGATCCAAAACTCACCAATAGACCTGCTAGATAATTTTAGACAGAACTTAGAGATTTCTTTTGTCGGTCATCCTTCTGTTTTTCATATTCCATTCGTCTTATATAACTATTAGCTATATTTAATAAATACTAAACATCTTCATAGAACCATCTTGTCAAAAACACTTTTCGTTGAACTGATAATACTCGAAAGCCGACAATCAACAAGTAGCCAATTAATATCAATAAGAACACAGCCTTGATCCATACTAACAAACAGTAAACAAAATACCTTCTAATTTTTTGCGTTTTCATAATTAGGGTTTTGTAAAAACCTCATAAGTTTTATTTCTTTTTTATCAAAATTAACCATTTTAACTTATACTTAAAAACAGACAATGTACACGAAACTAAAAATCTTATAACCCTATATATCAAGAGCAACCTGCTTTGATACCAATAGATAAGATCATTTATAGCTTAAGATTGATTAGATATTATATATCTAGGATGAACAATAACAATGATTGATAACACGCAGCGAAATAATAAAAAACACAATCAAAGTTATCACAAGGTTATCTTTATTGAACGTTTTCCCTATTACCCCAACTATAATTTGGGGCTACACCAACTAACTATGGTGTACTATTCGACTCTCATCAGTCGACTTGCTATCTAACTATCTAGACTCTCAATGGGAGAGCTTTAGTCCTATGATGGATCTATCAAAATGCCATGGACCATCCTTTATACATAAGGAGTCATCGGCTAGACAAGAAACTAATTAATATATTTAATAGAGTAAATCAATTAATTATCTTCTCATTAATATTTCATTCTTATCTTATTTTAACAAAATCTTTATTTTTTTCTACATCTTGTAGAACTTCATGATGACAATTTTGGTCCTTCTTGTTTCCATCTTGTTTCACTCTTTTATTCACTTTGTGTTATCAAATCAAGAATCCCAACAATTATGCATGAATGTAAAAACGTTTTTAGAGTGTATTAACAATGCATTAAAAAAAATTTGATGTTCCCGACGTGAGTAATTTCAAAAGAAAATTAAGGATTTTGTTCATACCAAATTTTTTAACAAACACACTTAATTATGCAAATCCTATTTTTATAGGAAGTATATTAGTTATACATTGTGTTATTATGGTCCCAATTGCACATAATTAAAAGAAAAATAAAAATCCATAATTTTATTTTTTGTTCAACAAAGAACCCGTAGAGCACAAATTGGAAAAGAAAATGATAGAAGTAAGGATACAATGATGATCTTTATGATGTAGAATTATTGGTGTTTGATTTGATCTTCAATTTGAGTGTTAATGGTTGATTTTAAGGTTTGGAGGGTTTTGGGTTTGTATTCGTCAATGGCTGCAGAGAAGGGGGTGTCTGTTTTTGAGTTTAACAAAAATATGGTATGACAAACATATGTCTCGTCTAGTGGCGGTCCATATTGATATGGGAGCCGCCAGATTAAATTAGGTGGCCGCCCTAGATATGGGGGCCGCCCTCAGCAGAGGGTTTTAGACTTGAATTTTGACAAATTTTTTACAGAAGGAGTGACATTGTAATTTACATTTTATGAATTAAAAATACTTAAAATTCTTTGAATGAAGTAATTTAACTTCTCACGACACGAAATGGAGACAGAGACTAGAATCCGAGACTAAAGAAAAAAGAACATATATGACTGTGTTGCCATCATTCTAAATTAAGACGAGGATAGTTAAGAGCGATTCACGTATAAAGGGTTATGGTGCAGAATGTCAGAGATATAAACGATGACCGAGACATTTTTTGATAGAGATAATGTCCCTTATCTGTACATTATCCGAAAAGTGGTCAAAATTATTGATGTTATTAGTATCGCGAAGAGTGTTAGCATCGGGTTTTTGCTAAGGTCAAATACGCCTTATTGGTTGCACTTAATCGCGGGACAGCATGTCGATCGAAAGTTGGTATTTATCAGAAGCTTGTTTCATCCATATGCTTGTTGCATGCCTTTCTGGTGCTTAAGGTATTCGGCCTTCGTGTCGAAGGTATACAAGAGTGGTTTTGTTTCTTCGAAACCACAGAGTTAACACATCCCACCAAACGTATAAATAACAGCTATGCTCATTTAGTCCACATAATCTCCCGCAATGGATCAGAGTCGTCTATATAATAAGGTTCTATTTCTGATCCCCTTAGGATACAATAAACCTAAGTGCGTAGTGCCATTTAATTATATAGAAAATATTACCCTTAACCCTTTAATATGAGAGGATTTTTGGATCCACTTGGAATGCGTGCACAAGGCAGACCTAAAGCAGATATCAGGGCCTACTTGCTGTTATGTTAAGAGTAAACTACCTATCATGCCCTCGGAGACTTGGTACAATCTACCGCTCACACGCTTTTCGTCTTTTCGTAGAGTTTTAGTAGTGTCGGAGACATGGGGGGTTTTCATTGGTTTAGATTCTTCTAAGCCAAATTTCTTAAGCATTTCTTTAATATATTTAGATTGATTAAAGAAGATACCATCTTCCATTTGTTTGATTGTAGTCCAAGGAAGAAGTTAAGTTCCCCATCATGCTCATCTAGAACTCATCATGCATGATTTTGGCAAATTCATCACACATGTCTTGATAAGTTAAACCGAATATAATGTCATCGACATATATTTGAACGATGATGAGATTTGAACTTTTCTTTATTGTAAAAAGCATGTTATCTACCATTCCCATCTTGCATTAATGTTTAATAAGAAAAGATTTTAATCTATCATACCAAGCTTTAGGTGCTTGTTTAAGACCATATAAATCTTTCTTGAGTTTATAAACATGATTCGGTTTTTTGAAATCAATGAGTCCCAGAGGTTGTGCCACGTATACATCTTCATTGATGAAACCATTCAAGAATGCACTTTTTACGTCCATTTGGAATAACTTAAAATCTAAAGCACACGCATAAGCTAATAAGATTCTAATAGACTCTAACCTAGAAACTAGGGCATAAGTTTCATCATAATCGATGCCCTCTTGTTGATTATAACCCTAGGCGACTAACCTAGCCTTATTATGCGATACAACACCGTTCTCGTCTAACTTATTCCTATACACCCATTTAGTTCCTATGATTGTCATATTCTTAGGTTGTGGTAGTAACTCCTAAACATTGTTTGTAATGATTGATTAATTCTCATTTAAGCATATCCAACATTCATTCCCCTTCAAGCTTCATGTTTGATTATTTCAATAGAAGTTCACGATCTTATGTTCATAGTGATATAAAACAAAAGAAGTTACTTTGCTTTTGGCTTGATACCTAAAAGTTCTTTGGTTAAGGTTTCCTATGACAATTTCTCTAAAGATATTCCATATTCGTTTAATATTGACTACTCTCCTCAATTCTAAAGTTTTCATACCTCAAAGTCCATTGTGAATCCTAAATAAACAACTCTTAGCTTGTTAAAGCTTATTTAACCTTGGATAAATCTAAACTAACTATAAGAGAAACTATGATTGTAATACTTCCAGATACGAATCTAACTTGCAATACTAAGAAAGAACAATGAATACTAAACATGAAATATATTGATTGCAATATTCTGCAAATTATAGATCATAAATACGATAAAGATGTGTTTATCTATGAAAATTGATATATCTAACTAATGCGAGTAGGGTTCACTTCTTATACACCAGAGAAAACCCCAATTGGCTTACAAAATGTGTTTAAGTGATCATGCATCATCTATTCTAATAATATCCTTATATGCATATCTAGATCCTAATATATCTTAGCATATCACTTTAAGACCTTACTAACTATATAATACTATCAACACTAACTATTAACTAAACCAAACTAACTAGCTGACATACTAACATTTTACTAGCATACTAACTAATATAAACTAGCAGTACTGACTGACTTAGTCTATTCTTCTCAGTCTTTAGCAGCAGTATCAATCTTGAACCAGCAGTAGTAAATTAGGTACTATGGCAGTATGAATACTCAAAAATCCAAACAATTCCACTCGCCCAAAACTTGAATATTTTACTGTCAATCATCAGTTTCTTGCAGTTAATCATCTTGGTGCATTAGGGAGTAAGTACCAAAAACATTTTACTACTCTTCAAGCAATGATTGATGAACTTGATAAGACTCAAATGCCATAGTACTCTCTTCTTTAGCTTCTAACAACAAGTTTAGCAATCTCTTCCAATAATATCCATTGGATCAGTGGGTACTTTTTCTCTACTAGCATATTAATCTCCATAGGTGTACCATCCATAAATAGAGTGTGAATTCCATAATTTTCATGCAATTTCCATTTCAGCAATTGCATAACATTGGCTTTGTCTTGTCACTGCTCCTCTCCCTTTTGGATGCATCCTCTTCATTCAAATCATCATCTAAAGACTCAACCTGTCTGTATTTCCTCCTCTTGGTGTGAGGTGCCTTGACTTCCTTTGTCCTTTCAATCTCATGACTCTTTATCTTTCTGTAGGATCTCCACAACTTGAGCATACCTTACTTCTCCCAGTCAAGCACCTGTTTTTACATTTTATACACATGAGTCATCAATTCGCTTTAGTTTATCACGAAGAGATCCATATGGAGAAGTTCTAAGCATCTAGTCTTTGAGACTATATTCTTAGCTTTGTGACTAGCGTGAGCTTGTTTTCCAATTTTACAAGCATCACAAAAGTGTTGATCAAACTTAAGCTTAGGTAAATTTCTAACTAGTTTCTTAGAAGCTAACGGTTGAATGAGATGCATATTAGTGTGACCTAATCTCCTATGCCACAAGGTGGAGTTTTCATCAATCGTTGCAAAACACATTTTGTCTTTCAGCTTATTTCCTAATTTCATCACATATAAGCCTTTCTTCCTAATACCTCTACCTATAACCTTACCATCCTTAGTGATTTCACTATCGTGTTCAGAGAAAATTACTCGACATTTATTATCACATATTTGACCTACACTTAGCAAGTTAAATCTTAAGTTATCTACATGTTCTACATTATCTATATTGAGAGTCATTAGAGATCGTACCTTTGCCAATGATGTTACCGTGAAGGTTACTACCAAAAATAACGTTACCTCCTTTGTATGCCTTGTAGGTTGAAAAGAGATTTCGACTGCCCATCATGTGTTTTGAGCATCCACTATCTTTTATCCACTCATCGGGTTCCAAGTCAACTCCAAGGCATATCTCACTAGATGCTTGAGCCACGAGACATGTTTCATCTTTGGCTTTTTCATCCTCTTCTGCACCGCTATCACTCCAAGAGCCTCCGACGAATGCTCTTTGGTTCTTGTTTTTTGGTGGTTTTGTACATTCTCCAATAAGATGATTTGGATCACCGCGTCTAAAACATTTCCTATCACTTTTGCCATTTTTGTCATCTCGGCTTCTTGGAACGTCTTTTTATCATTTCGTGGTTGTCTTACGAATCTTCCTCTTCTCTTGAAGAACTTCTTGAAGTCTCTAACCGTCATGGCGTATTCTTCGTCTTTACTTCCGAAAGTCGAACATTCTTCATCACTAGATTCCTTCTTAGCCTTTAAAGCAAGAGATCTCCTTTCTCCTTTAGCTTTGACTATTTCAGAATCTTTCTTGATGATCATCTCGTGAACTTTAAGGTTCCCGATGAGTTCATCAAGAGATAGTGATGTCAAGTCTTTCGATTCTTCAATCCTCGTGACCTTTGCTCTCCATTTAGGATGTAGAGCCCTAAGAAACTTCCTAACATAATTCTTGCTAGAGAAACCTTCATCAAGAGCTTTTATACTAGTAATAATGGTATTAAATCTAGCAAAAGCATTATCTATAAATTCGTCTTTGAAAATGACGAATTGTTAATATTGTTGTACCAAAAGGTCAATCTTGTTATCTTTGACTTGGCTATTACCTTGATGGGTGATTAACAAAGTTTTCCAAATTTCTTTTGCCGTATTACATGTGAAATTTTTTTCATATTCTTTTCTAGGCAAAGCGTTGTAAATAACCATTTTAGCTTCGTTATTTTTCGCAAGTCTTTTCTTAAGTTCATCACTTTGTTTTTCAAAAGGGACAACCTCATCTAGTTTGGTTTCTGGATTATTTTCAATGGGTTAAAAATCATCGTTGGTAATAACATGCCAAAGATCAAGATCTTTTGATTTTACATACGTTTCGAATATATTTTTCTAATAAATAAAACTATCGCTTTCGAAAAGTGGTGGTCTTTGCATAGATTGCCCTTCTTGATATTTTTTGGAATCCAATAGATCGATCCAAGCTTTAAAATACAGTATATTTTAAAAATCTTGAGTAACCTGGCTCCAATACCAATTGTGAAAACTAGACATGGGGGTTGAATAGTTTACAGGTTAATTGACGTTTTAAAAGTTTGCTTCAAAAATTAATTAGATTTGATATGTATGTTTCAATCAACCAACAGTATGAAACAACAATATATCTATCTACTCACAATCACAATATAAACAATGAAAGATATACAAAACACGATAAAAGAGATAAGGGAAAGAACGATCAAACCATAACACCAAGATTTATAGTGGTTCGGTAATGAAGCTCTTCTTCGCCCTACTCCACTCCCCGAGTATCCGACTCGAGATTTCACTATGTCAACAAGCTCTCTTTAGGCGGAGAAAACCGTTTACACGTCGCTTACATTGTTTTCCGACACTAAGCTAAATGTCGAGTCCTAATCTTAGCTAGAACCAATCTACCACTTTACCAATGTATTTTAAGGACTAAAATACTAACCGACACATGATCAACACAATCGGATTTATATACTATCCAATATTACACACAAACACAAGATCAAGAAAATAGAGGTTTGAATCTTAGAAGAAGATAGAAAAAATCACTAATCTATAACACTTTGTTTCTTGGCGAATACGAGTGTTCTTCTCTTGCACTTGATAGAGGAAGGAAGAATGTAGAAGATGAGATTGAATCAATTGAAACAAGATTAAACTATGTTAGTGATCAAGAGATTTAGAGAGAGAAAGAAGGTTTTACAAAGAGAAAGAGATCTGAAAAATTTGTGCTAAGAGGTCTAAAAATCTGCAGGGAATAGTGAAGTATTTATAGCCAGCAAATGGCAACGTCTCTTGGCGGCGGTCCTGGCGGTCCCAAATATATCTAGGGGCCGCCATGCCTATCAGGTGGCCGCCCCTAGGTAGACGCTCCTATTTTTTTCTTTTAGTGGGGAAGGTTGAAACTAGTATAGAACATTCTGTTTTGGAAGGAAAACTAGTTTCAAATTTTTATAATTAAATAAAATATTTCTTTTATTAATAAAGATATTTTGTATATTTTTATTTTTGTAAAAATACTTTTGTAGAAATGTAATGGTTAAGAACAAATATTTTCTTGATCACTAATCATACTTAATGATTTGTTTATTCATACCTTAAGTGATTTACGTCTAAATAGAAATTTACGATGAATAACATGTAAACGTTTATTTTTATCGTAGACGTTTTTACATTTTGTCATCTTCAAAACGTAGAGGAGTCAAAAAAATATAAATAACGTTTTTAGGCATTATTTGTATTGACAATGGTTATTGTGGACAGACTAAGCAAGTATGCACATTTTGTAGCCTTACAACATCCTTTTACTTATATTACTATTGCTCAAGTGTTCTTACACAATGTGTACAAGTTACATTGGTTACCAGATTCTATCATTAGTGACAGGGATAAGGTGTTCTTAAGCCACTTATGGCAATCCTTGTTCAAAGTCCTTAAGGTACAGCTGAAGTTGTCTACTGCATACCACCCACAAACAAATGGCCAAACAGAGGTAGTGAATAAGTGTTTGGAATGTTTTCTAAGATGTATGACTAGAGAGAAACCAAAGGGGTGGGCAAAGTGGTTATCTTTGACTGAATTCTGGTATAATACCAATTTTCATACTGCAATTCAAACCACACCCTTTAAAGCTATTTATGGCCAAACACTTGCAGTCCATGCCCCTTATGTAGCTGGTGACAGTATTGTGGAAGCAATTGATAGAACATTGCAGCCAGAGAACAAGCTCTTAATATGCTCAAGTTTCACCTTAAGAGAGCTTAAGACAGAATGAAAAGCTTGGCTAATAGAAATAGGGTCTGATAGGGTTTTTGAGATAGGAATATGGGTCTACCTCAAACTACAACCTCACATACAAGTGACTATCAAACAAGGTCAATAGAACAAGTTGTCTTCTAAGTACTTTGGACCTTTCATGATCATAGAGAAGATTGGTGCAGTTGCTTACAAACTTGATTTGCTAGCAACTAGTCAAGTACACCCAGTATTTCATGTTTCTCAGCTCAAATTGTGTAAGGTAGTATAAACAAGATGGGAATATTGCCTCATTGTGGACCTAATGGGTTATTGTCTGTTGAACCAATTGCTATCTTGGATATAAAAACGAAGAAAGTTAACAACAGAGTTGCAGTGTATGTCCTGGTCAAGCGGTCCAATCACACTGATGAAGATGCTACATGGGGAACTCTATAGTGATCTTATCCAAAGGTTTCATAACTTTAAAGAAGATTCTTGAGGACAAGAATTATTTGAAGAGAAAAGGATTGTTACAAGGCAAAAGTAATAATTCCTCAATTTGTCAACTTTACAAAGTTCAGGGGGTCAAAGTGTAAAAAGATTATTGCATTTAGGCGCCAAAGTCTGTTACACCGGGTGTGTTTGTTAAAAGTAGCAGTAGCTGTGAGTAGTAGCAGTGAGCTGTAGCTGTGAACTATAGCCGTGAGCAGTAGGGATGAGCAGTAGCTCTCACAGCTCACCGCTCCTTTGTCAAAGCTTCTTAAATAAGCATTGAAAAAATAGCTTTCCTATAAAATAGCACCGCTCATCGCTCCTTTGCCAAACAACTAATAAAAATCAAAACGTTCACCGCTCCTTTTGCCAAACAAGCACTAAAAATTAAAATGCTCTTCCTCACCGCTCTAAAAAGCTCCACCACCGCTTCGTGCCAAACATACCCACCATATTATTGCCTATATAAGGTATTTCCATTCATCATTTTCATTTTATCATTCAATTTGTAAACAATCACTCTCTCTAATCTCTTGTAATTATTGTAAACTTCAACTCATCGATCACATAATAAACCTTTACTGAATTCTATTTCTTTTCTATGAATTCTTGTTGCCATTGAGCTTTGTTTTGCCATTTCTTAAGTGATTTCCAGAACATATTGCTTCAAGTTCGTGCTTCTGCTGTGAGTTACATATCTCTGATTGTTAACATACAGAGGGGTTTAAACGTTGGTTTATTGATTGATGATTTTTACAATAACCTCGTTATCATTATTTATACATGAGTCTAAGAGCTAAATAAGGAAACAAAATCAATCTCAATCAATTTGATCCGTGAATTGTGGCTCAAGACGTGATCTTCTAAACCGAGAAATGATGATATTTGCTGATCCCTCAAACCTTATCCTTTCTAACACTCCCCCTCAAGTTGAATAGTGGGATCACCAAAATTCAACTTGTTTAGACATTTGTAGAGTATGACCATTCCCACTGCTTTTGTCAGGATATCTGCAAGTTGATCTTCAGATTTGACAAACGGTAATTTGATAATCCCAGCTTCAAGTTTCTCTTTGATGAAATGTCGGTCAACTTCTACATGTTTAGTTCTGTCATGTTGCACAGGATTCTCTGAGATTTGGATAGCAGCTTTGTTATCACTCATGATCCGAATACTCTCTTTCAGAGGGAACCCTATCTCAGAAACAAGTTTTCTTATCCACAATGCTTCTGCCAATCCTTTAGCAATACCTCTGAATTCAGCCTCGGCACTTGATAAGGAAACAAATTTTTGTTTTTTACTTTTCCTTGTGACAAGATTACCTCCAACTAAGGAGAAATCAGCTGAAGTTGATCTTCTGTTTCCTTTGTCTCCAGCCCAGTCAACATTGGTAAATATCTGGATATTTAAATGACCATTTGTTTTGAACAGCACTCCATGACCGGTGGTTCCCTTTAGATATTTGACAATTCTTAAAACTGCATGCATGTGATCTACCTGGGGTTGGTGCATGAACTGACTCACCACTCCAACAGCATATGCTATATCTGGACGAGTATGAGACAGATATATTAGCTTCCCTACCATTTGTTGATACCTATCTCTATCAGCGAGTTTGGCTTCAGTCTTCATAAATAATTTTTGATTGGTAATCATAGGTGTATCAGCTGGCTTACAATCAATCATCCCTGTTTCTGCTAGGAGATCTAGTATATACTTTTTCTGACAAATGAATATCCCCTGCTGTGATCTCATAACTTCAATTCTAAGGAAATACCTTAGATTTCTTAAGTCCTTCATTTCGAATTCTGCACATAATCCTTCTTTTAGCTTCTTTATTTCACTTTCATCATTCTCGGTGATAATCATGTCATCAACATAGATTATTAAACATGTAACACGATCTCCTCTATGACTAAGAAATAGGGTGTGATCTGAGTTACTTTGTTTGTATCCATACTTTTTCATTACCAGTGTGAACCTGCCAAACCATGCTTTGGGTGACTGCTTTAGCCCATACAGAGACTTCTTCAACTTACAGACTTCTCCATGTTTGAAATCCTAAGAGAATCCAGGCGGGGCCTCCATATATACTTCTTCTTTTAATTCTCCGTGTAAGAATGCATTCTTCACATCGAACTGATGAAGAGGCCAGCCTTGGATTTGCTGCTTATTGAGAAGCAGATACTCTTATTGTGTCTATTTTTGCGACGGATATAAAAATGTCCCTCACGAATAGGTCATTCCCATATGTTTGAGTATATCCTTTGGCAACCAATCGGGCTTTATATCTTTCAACTGTACCATCTGGATTATATTTGATTGTAAAGATCCAGCAGCATCCTACAAGTTTCAACTGTCCCATGTTCCATTTTTCATCAGCGCATCCATTTCAACATCCATAGCATTCTTCCATTTCTTTTATTTCAAGGCTTGTTCTACATTTGATGGAGAATCTTTTGAATATAAACCTACGAAGAATGCCTTTGCTTATTTAGATAGATTTCCTCTTGTTGTGTTGGCTATAGGATACTTAGAACTTCTGGAGACTTTTTCTGGGGTGTATCGCTTTGGAGGGATTCCTCTGTTTGACCTTGCTGGAAGTACATATTTTTCTAGAACCTATATTAGATAGTTCTTCTGTTCCTGCACCTATAGTTTCCATGGTATTTCTAGAATTTATCAAGGTAATCACTTGGTTGAGTGATACTTTCCTCGGATATTAGGTTTGGGATAGTATCTTCGGTGGCACTGATATTTGGAGAGGACTGTTCCTGAGCTCCAACAGATGTGGTATTCTGATTTTGACAGCTTTCTTCTGAAGTATATCTTAGCCAACTCAGTGTGTCACATTGTTCCTCCCCCTGACCACTGTGTTGCGGGGAGTAGAAATACTTGGTTTCAAGAAAATCACAATTCATTGTGGTGAACATGTGACGAGTTTTTGGATTATAACACCTATATCCCTTTTGATTTACTCCATATCCCACAAAAACACATTTCTCGACACACGGATCAAGTTTATCACGATATGATTTTGGAATATGAGCAAATACCGTACATCCAAAAACTTTAGGTTCAATGGTAAGCACTTGCGGAAGTGTATGGTATTCAGTGAGTGTTTCTAATGGGGTTTTAATTTTTAGGATTTTTGTAGGAAGTTGGTTGATCAAGTAGGTGCGTGCTAGGCATCTGCAATAAAAAAGGGGTTTTTGGAACATAGATTCAATTATTAGAGCTGCTAGTATTTCTACTATGTCTATTTTTTCGTTCTGCGACGCCGTTTTGTTCCGGGGGATATGGGACATGTGGTTTGATGAAACTATCCCTTTGGATTGATAAAAATAGGTTTCATATGTGAGTTCTTATGTTCTCCACCATTGCTGACCTAACAATTTTGGATAGATTTTTAGTATTGTGTTTAATCATGGCAAATCATCAACATATATTAAATAATTACGAAAACTTTGTCTAGTATTAATAGGTTTAAGGTTTGTCTGTGTGCTTTTAGCTTATATGCATGTTTTACAAGAAAAATTGGTTTATTCAAAGGAAATATGTTCAGGATATAGAGTAATGTTAATTAAAGTACGGAAGGATGTCCCATCTTCTGTGCCATAACCCATACTTCCTTTACTTGTTACAATTGAGCTAGCTTCACAGTTCCCTTGTTGTCACTTCATCGACTTATTGCGTCCCTCTCTCTCAAGTGTCAGCTAATAATGCGTCCCGTCTTGATTATCCTGTATCGGTGACATAAGGTTGGATGTATGAGTACAGAGCAAATGATTTCTTTTGTCTCTATGGTTTTGACAAAAGTTTATGTGACTGGGAAGGTACATAAGACAATTAGCGATAATTTAATGTTAGGAAAATTCAAATGTTTCTTCGGTTTTTACATCAATTTATTTCTATGTTTGCGCTTAGATGGTGTTTTCTAGGCTTTGATATTTCTGTTAAATCAGAAACCTCGTTTGTCATGGTGTCAGTTGCTCCACAACCGAATATCCATGGCCCGCTTGGTTTTTTAAAACTGCTTTGGGCCATATGAGCCGATCCATTAACAATTGGTGGGCATTCTAAACACTTAAAACAACTTTGTATATATCTAGGCCCATTATTTATACATGGAAACAAAGAATTTTGAGAAAGTGGGGGCATTTGAGTTTTTTACAAACCCTTTTTCCCTTTTACCTGATACGAGAAGTCTCTCATACTCCCTTGTTTTCGGCCGCCGCTAGTCCTCCAAAACCACCATCTGATCGCCGGCCATCACTTGTGCTTTCTTTGTTGATGGAGCTAGTATTGTTGGTAGGAACCTTTTCTTTCTCGGTTTTGGCACTTTTGGTATCCTTTTTGTTGCCATTGGTCCACCAATCTGGGTATCCGACAATACGCCATTATCTGACCTAACAATTTGAATAGATTTTTAGAATTGTGTTTGAATCATGGCAATCATCAACAAATATTACATAATACCGGAAACTTTGTCTAGTATTACTAGGTTTAAAGGTTTGTCTGTGGCTTTTAGCTAATATGCAAGTTTCACAAGAAATTGGTTTATTCAAAGGAAAAAGTTCAGGAAATAAAGTATGTAAATAACTAACGGAAGGATGTCCTAGTCTTCTGTGCCATAACCATACTTCTCTTTTACTTTTTTCATGAGCTAGCATCACAGTTCCACTTGTAGTCACATCATCGACATAATACAGTCCCTCTCTCTCAGTGCCACGCCTAATAATTCGTCTCGTCTTGATATCCTGTAAGAGACAAAAGGTTGAATGCATGAGTACTGAGCAACTGATTTCTTTTGTCACATGGCTTATTGACAAAAGTTTATGTGACAAGGAAGGAACATAAAGACAATTAGGAAATTTAATGTTAGGAGAAATTTCAATCGTTCCTCCGGTTTTTACATCCATTCTTTCTCTGTTTGCGGCTTGGATGTGTGTTTTCTTGGGCTTTGTTATTTCAGTAAAATTAGAAACCTCGTATGTCATGGTGTCAGTTGCTCCACAATCGAATATCCATGGTCCGCTTGGTTTTTTAAAACTGCTTTGGGTTGGTGGATTTGTGGTTAAGTGAGACAGTAAGGTTTTTGATCTTCCGCCTATGGCGACTCGGATCATCCGGGTCCATAAGGCGTAGTTTTGACTGTTTAATTTGAGATTGATTTGAAGGTTATCGGAAAGTTTTGGGTTTTGTGGCTGTTTATTGACATTATTTTGCAAGAGATTTGCTAGATCAGATCCAGAGCCGCCGACACCAGACATGGTGGCTTAGGGTTTAACGTTGGTTTATGTGGTAGGAAAAAGAACGTTAATAGATGATGAGACCAGAACTTGGCTTTGATACCATGTTAACATATAGAGGGGTTAACATGAGTCTAGGAGCTAAATAAGAAAACCAAATCAAACTCAATCAATTTGATCTGTGAATTGTGGCTCAAGACGTGATCTTCTAAACCGGGAAATGATGATATTTGCTGATCCCTCAAACCTTATCCTTTCTAACACTGATAACCATCATCGTACTAGCTAGTTATGATTTTGATTTGATTAAGACCAAGCAAAGCTGGGTAATCAATCCTTCAATCTACTAGGAAAGGTATTTAAAAGCTTTCGACGAAGATTGCTAATCTTGCCATCGAGAGCAAAACTTTATCGTAACTTTTCATGACCTTAGTTGAAAGTAGCGCAGAGTAATTTTTTCAGTAAGCAAGAACCAAAACAACCAAAGTTTTAGTTACAGTACGTGTAACAAAAAACCATTAAAACAGATTTTCAAGTACTAAGGCTAGACGGTATGGTGGCGGGTTTGGCAAAACTCACCTAGGTGACTTATCAAAGTCACACGTAAGTGTCATCCAGGTCAAAAACTCACCTAGGTGAGTCCCTACTAGCTCAGCGAGTTTGGAAGAATTTTGAAGAGTGAGTGGTGACTTACTCACCTAGTGTGAGTTTCACTTTTGTAGGGCCAGCTCTTTTTTATTAAGTATATTTTAATTGTTTGTGAGTGTGGGTATTTAGTAGAGAATATTTTATATAAAGTAAATATTTTAAGGGCAAAGGCCATAAATGACTAACTTACTTATCCTAATTTACTGCTGTTCCTAGTCAACTCTATAAAGGTACACACAAACATGTATACATTCAAATTTTTAACAAAATGAATAACTTTCGGTTATATTTCTAACGATCGTTATTTTATTATTGCATCGTTAGTCCTTTATATACTATATTTATTTTCTAGATCTGACCCGTCCAAAACGACCCTCTATATCACATTTTCACGACTCGGGTTCTAAAGAGATTTTATGCGAAACAACGTTTCGGACAACTTTTTAGTTTTAACCGAGACCTGAATCTCAACAGAAAATGACCAAAATGCCCTTACGGGATTCTGCTGGAACTTATTATATTTTTAATAAAACGCAGAAATTTGACTTTCGGTTTTGACCCGCTATCATGCGATTTTAAGACTAACAAACCTCGTGGCAAAGTAAAATGTCATTCCGAACAACTTTCATGTTTCGCCGGAAGGCTATAACGGACTCGACAGTACTCAAATCGGACGTTTTCAAATCTGCAAGCTTATTACTTTTTTATACACATATTTTTATACAAGTTTTTCTACATGATTTTATCCACGGTTTTATACACACATTTTTATAGACACGTTTTATACACATATTTTTATACACATATTTTTATACACGTTTTTCTACATGATTTTATCCACGGTTTTATACACACATTTTTATAGACACGTTTTATACACATATTTTTATACACATATTTTTATACACGTTTTATACACACATTTTTATACACACGTTTTTATACACGTTTTTCTACATGCTTTTATCCACGATTTTATACATACATTTTTATACACGTTTTTACAGACACATTTTTATGCATTTTTTTTAAAACGTGGATAAAAATGTGTGTAAAAACGTGTATAAAAATATGTGTATAAAAAAGTAATAAGCTTGCAGATTTGAAAACGTCCGATTTGAGTACTGTCGAGTCCGTTATAGCCTTCCGGCGAAACATGAAAGTTGTTCGGAATGACATTTTACTTTGCCACGAGGTTTGTTAGTCTTAAAATCGCATGATAGCGGGTCAAAACCGAAAGTCAAATTTCTGCGTTTTATTAAAAATATAATAAGTTCCAGCAGAATCCCGTAAGGGCATTTTGGTCATTTTCTGTTGAGATTCAGGTCTCGGTTAAAACTAAAAAGTTGTCCGAAACGTTGTTTCGCATAAAATCTCTTTAGAACCCGAGTCGTGAAAATGTGATATAGAGGGTCGTTTTGGACGGGTCAGATCTAGAAAATAAATATAGTATATAAAGGACTAACGATGCAATAATAAAATAACGATCGTTAGAAATATAACCGAAAGTTATTCATTTTGTTAAAAATTTGAATGTATACATGTTTGTGTGTACCTTTATAGAGTTGACTAGAAACAGCAGTAAATTGGGATAAGTAAGTTAGTCATTTATGGCCTTTGCCCTAAAAATAATAATAATACAGACCACTGCACATAAATCAACTAAGATGAAATGCCTAACAGGTAGTTATTGTTTGATATAATGTATTTAATTATGTCTACCGGAACAGTTGTATACATGCATTCGATCCAAGCCTCTCAAAATCTCCCAAAGACAACTGTTGCATTTCAGACCTGCACTCAATTAGCTTATCTGATACGACCCGATTGGGGGTTGTATCGGGATAGTAGCACCACTTCAAGCGTGTGCGAGCTTCTTAAGAAAAGTAAAGAAGAGAAGAGAATTGTTTTGACTTTTAATTTGATTGATTGATTATAAACTAAAGAGTACAAGAGTATTTATACGACAACGTAGGGTACAACCCTAATAGCTAAATAGGTCATGGGCTCGGGCCCGGCGTATCATTCCTCACTCCTCAAAACCACCTTGCCCTCAAGGTGTTGTCTTGAAAAACACTCTTGATTGACTTTCCTAAATAAACATGAATACATTCATAAACAATGATACTTAAATAAGGATATATTATATGACATAATCTTTATGCCATACGAGCTTGGACTTCTCCCTCTGGGGTCGTTTGGGTCGTCCGTCCTCTTGCAGCATTGGCGTAACACTCTCCACACCTTCAAAAACCATCTTGTCCTCAAGGTGATGTCTAAAAAAAATTATCTTGATACCGGGATCCTACACTCCTCGTCGTATTCCTCTTTTATGCTTTTTGTTGTAGTCAGCATGCTTGTCGTCACTTAATTAATGAACGTTTTTAATTGAATATTCAAAATATAACTTGGACCCCAACTCATCAAATAAATACCAACCATCACCAATTCTCTTAGCAGACACCCATTTGCCATCAACCTTGCTATACCCAACCCTACCAACATCATTGAATACACCATTATGGTTGCTGACTTTGTTGGCACCAACTTCAAAAAATATAATAATCCCTTTATTCTTCTTTTTTTACCTTGCTCATCCTTGTATTTCTTAAGATCTGATTTGATATTTTCAAGTACTACCTCTTCTACTGTCAAATCAACCCTTTTATGAGATGGCAATGAACAACCAAAATCATCATTGTTGGTATCAACATCCGCCTTAGAAACTTGTTGATCTTCAGCATTCTTTCCTTCTTCATCTTTAATATTTTCGATCTCTTGATCATCAGCCTTTTTCACTTCTTGTTTATCCTTCATGTCAAGGTCTTCTTGATCACCAACATTAGTATCAACTGCTTGATTATTTTCGTCCTCAAAACGAGCCTCGGTGATACGGGCTCTGAAGAAGACTTCTCCCAAAGTTGAAGGATAAGACTTCAACAGTTCCTAAAGTTGTTGGTTCGTGAAGCGTGCTTCCGCTGCACGGGCTAATGAAAAAGCTTCATCTAAAGTTATGGGGTTTGACCTTAAAAGTGCACATTGTAGAGCCGGTTTAAGTTCAGAGATATAAAACGATTTACGTAAAGATTCAGGGATCCCCAGTAGTCGATTTATAAGAATCTCAAACTCATTCTGGTATTCGGCCACCGTACCCATTTGCCAGAGCTTAGATAGTGTGTCCCGATCGCTGCCGCCCGATGTCATGAACAGTCACTCGGAAAACAAACTTTTTTTTCGATGAACAGTAACTCGTATGAACAGTACATTCGGTGAACAGTACACGTGAATAGTACTATGCGTGAATAGTACTCAATGAACAATATTTTTTTTGGAACCCTAATCGAAAGCCCTCTTAACGAAAGCTCTCAATGAAAGCACCAATTGATACGATCCGTTTGGGGTTGTATCAGGATAGTAGCACCACTTCAAGCGTGTGCGAGCTCCTTAAGAAAAGTAAAGAAGAGAAGAGAATTGTTTTGATCTTTAATTTGATTGATTATAAACTAAAGAGTACAAGAGTATTTATAAGACAAAGTAGGGTAAAACCCTAATAGCTAAATGGGTCATAGGTTTGGACCCAGGCATATCATTATCATCAAAATCATGTTAACTTTATCATCCAAACATATTTACAAGAATGTAGGGAATGGGGCGTCCACTAGCTTTTGAAACAACGTATGGATTGGAAGATAGCAATAACAAGTCTTTATTTCCAAGACTCCAGTTACGGCAAACAAATAAAGAATGCATAATATTATCTTGGAAAGATGCAAATTTAATGTTGGGCCTAATTCATACACCTATGCTTGGAAGAGAAGTGTTACAAAAGAGCTTGAACTTAATTATCATATCGTCTCCCCACCCGTTGCATGTTGAATGCCCGCAGGATCAACCTAAATTCGGTTAGATGGCCAGTGTGTGATGATGATATGGAAAAATCTCAACACATGCATGTTTGTAAACTTCTTGATTGCATATAGCCTTGGGAAGATGTTCATGTCTTGGTGGGGTCTTGTTGATCACCCAATGGACTTGGCGGAGATAGTTAATTTGTGTGATTCGACTAACTTCAACAACTTGGCAAAGAAGGGCTTCGATGTAGTTATCTGAAAAATGTTGTAGACAATATGGAAGAATAGGAATTGAGTTTGCTTTGATCTTAAGCCACCTAGAAAGAATACAATTGTGGATGAAATTAAAGCTCTATTGGTTCTTCTAAGTCTTCGGACCAGATCAATTGCGATTACACTAGTGCTACAACCATCCCAAAAAAACTAAACTCCTTAATTAATATCCTTAAACATATTGTAATGATTTATTATTCTACACGAGGCGTTCAGGCCCGTGCGATGCACCAGGCTTGGTTTTTGGGAAAAATCAAACTTTTACTTCTACGAAGTATGATATAAGTTCATATTTTGGTTGTTGGGTTTGAAAGACGGTCGCAAGTACTTTAACTCATAGAGAACGCGTAATTAAATAATATGAGGTTTAATATGAGTTCAGGCAATGCTAAGTGCACCCGGTTTGTTAAGCGTTTGGTTTAACTAATAATGAGAATATTTTAGGAATGTTAGAGGAGGATAACTAAATCATTGATGGTATGGGAAATAGATACTATGGTGAGGAGGTTGCTGACCAATTTGTTAATCACTTTAAGAAGTTCCTTGGTGAGGCTTACCTTGTTAGTGGTTTGGAAAACATTGAGGCCTTCATTGAGAAGAAACTGTCAGCTGAAGATGCTCTTGATATGGTTAGAATGGTGAATGATGAAGAGATAAAGACTGCAATGTTCTAAATTGATGGTAATAAAGCTCCTGGACCTGATGGCTTCTCTACTTATTTTTTCAAGAAAGCTTGGAGCATTGTAGGGACAAATGTTTGTAATGCAGTAAAGGAGTTTTTCAGAATTGGAACATTACTTAATGAGGTCAACTCTACAATGATTTCTCTGATTCTAAAGATACAAACACCTGATAAAGTCACTGAGTTTAGGCCTATTGCATGTTGCAATGTGCTTTACAAATGTATCAGCAAGATTATAATAGACAGAATGAAAAATGCTCTTGAAAAGATTATTGGTCTTAATCAGAGTATTCAAGATAACATACTTCTATCCTAGGAGTTGTTAAGGGGTTATGAAAGGAAAGATGGTCCTAAAAGAGTTGCTATGAAGATAGACATACAAAAAGCATATAATACTGTCAACTGGCAATTCTTAGAAGTTATTCTCAATGGCTTTGGTTTTCATGAGAAAATGGTGAAGTGGATTGTAAGATGTGTCACTTATGTATCCTTTTCTGTCTGTGTTAATGGAGAAAGATTTGGATACTTTAAGGGTGGGAGAGGCCTTAGACAGGGTGATCCCATGTCACCTTACTTATTTACACTGGTCATGGAAATTCTTTCATTAATTGTGCAGAAGAAAGTGGAGGAAAAGAAGGATTTCAGGTACCATTTTGGATGTAAACAACTGAAGCTTACCCATGTCTGTTTTGCTGATGATCTTCTGATGTTTTACCATGGGGATGTTTTTTCAGTTGGTGTTCTTAAGGAAGCCATTGAGGAGTTTGGTGCTATTTCATGTCTTCTTCCAAATTACAACAAAAGTACCATCATATTTGGAAGCATGAGGATGGAAGACCAGCAAAGTATTTTAGATTGTGTCCCATTTAAAGTTGAGAAACTCCTAGTTAAGTACTTAGGAGTGCCTTTAACTTCTAAGAGGATTGGTGCTAATAATTGTAAGAGCCTGATTGATAAAGTCAAAAGCAAGGTGCCAAACTGGAAAAACAAGTGCTTGTCTTATGCTGGAAGACTTCAGCTAATTTATTCTATTCTGGAATCTATTCATGTATACTGGGCTTGAGTGTTTCTTCTTCCTCAAGGTGTTGATAAGGATATAAATAAGATTCTTAAAGGTTTTCTTTGGAGTCAAGGTGAACTGTCCAAAGGGAAAGCAAAGGTGGCTTGGAGAAATATTTGTAGTCCAAAGAATCAAGGTGGATTAGGCCTTAAAGACTTAGTTCTCTGGAATAAAGCAATGATTATAAAACATTTGTGGTATATTGCTTTAGATAAAAACTCCTTATGGGTTAAATGGGTTAATACTGTTAAACTCAAAGGAAAAAGTATTTGGGCAGTTAATGAGAAAGTTACTGATAGCTGGGGATGGAAGAATATGCTTACATTAAGAGATGATGTCAGGCAATATATGATTATGAAAGTTGGCAATGGAGAGAAAACATATGTACTGTATGATAATTAGAGTAATGTTGGTAATCTTCAATCTTTCTTAACCCACAGAGATATGTATAATGGAAGAGTCAAGGCAAATACGGTTGTTAAAGAGATTGTGAATAATGGGATATGTGAATGGCCTACTGAATGGACTGAAAAGTTCCTTATCCTTAATCTGCATAAGTGCATTACATTGGATATCAGTAAAAGTGATGAACTGGTTTGGAGAAGTAGATCAGGGAAGGAGTCTAAGTTTTCTATTAAGCAAGCTTATGATGATTTAAAAGGAAGGGTTGAGGAAGTAACATGGGCAAGACTTATTTGGTTTTCTCAAAATATCCCTAAGCACTCTTTTATCTTGTGGATGGCAATTTTGAATAAACTCACTACTCAAGATAAAGTGAAGAACTAGGGGTCTTATGACATGATGGTATGCCCTTTGTGTAATCAGGATATTGATTTACATCAGCACCTTTTCTTCCAGTGTCAGTATGCTAATCAGTTCTGGGCTAAAGCTAAGTCTAAAATAGGAGTTAATTTTGATGATATGAATTGGAATGACCTTATTAATTTTGTATCCAACCTTTATAATGGTAATTCGATTAATAGTGTGGTTAGAAGATTGGGGATTGCAGCTTGTGTATACCTAATCTGGTAAGAAAGAAATGGAAGAATTTTTAAGAATGAGAAAAGAAGTCCTACTGATTTATTTGATGCCTTCTGTGAAATAATCAGAATGAGACTCGTGAGCTTAAGAGTCAAAAACTCAAGGGCTGTGTTAAGAGTTCAACAACAATGGAATGTTAAGCTGCAAATCTCAATGAAAACAAGCATATAAGTTTAAAGGGGTGTTTAGATATGGGTTTTGCTCATTCATCCAGATGGCCTTGTACATTGTTCCTATAATTTTAGCTTGTAATGCATACCAACAATAGAGAATTCCTTGTATCTTGGAGTGTTTCTGGTGTGACTGTACCTATTTGTTCATATAGTCTTTGTTAGATTAGCCTAGGGAGGGATCTAACATTCTACTGTATGACAATAGGAGGTCTAATTCAGAATCATGTACCATAAGGTAGGGCTCTCTATTGAGAAGGGTATTGGTCTAGGTGGTTAGTGTTATTTGGGTGGAATTGAGTGACAATTCTTTGTCCACCAAATATCATTACCACAGGAGGATAGGTTGGATTCTCCTTAAGGGTGTGTGTTCCCCTTTTGATGATGCCGGCCTTTATCTTTGCCTGAGTTTTGCTAGTAAGGATGCAGCTGCTAGTGATTCTCAGGTTGAGTGTTGTGTAGGAAATGTAGTCAGTTAGGGTAGAGCCCTTTTTAGATGAGCAATGGGGCTATAATTTGCATAATGATGCCCTCTGATAGTTACTCCTTTTGTATTGTGGGTGATGGTTGAATGCTTAGGGTTGTTTCTATTGGTGTGGAAATGTAGTCATGGAATTATGGTAGGTAAAAGAGTGAATTTTTAGTCCTGGAATGTGTTTTTGTTGTATCATATATGTCTGTAATTGTTTCATCAGATATAGGATAGTCTATTTTAGATAGTTTCTTCTTGTTGAAGTTGTATGGGTTGGGCATGTCTATCCTTTTGTGAATTCTTTATAAGTTTTTGATGTTAATATAAATTCACTCTTTTACCAAAAAAAATAATAGGGTTTTTTTTAGGTTCTTGTTGGGTAAATTATGGAATTTGATTGGTTAATTGATGTTTTTGTTTGATAATTATGATAAAGTTTGGAACTTTATTTTTAATCAGCTTTTTAATATTGATTTTTGAAGAATGATTGGAACTGATTAATCTAATTTGTTGGTGCAGATAGCAGGAATATTAGATTTGATTTACAAACGGGAAGAGCTTGTTATAAGGATCAGATTAAAAGCAAGTGTATGAGCGTACTACGAAATCTTGTCGACTTCAATCTTTTTATGGTACAGCCGCCCAGGTAATGCACGGTTAAGAGTTTCCTTTTTTGGTTCCATTTTTAAGATTTCTGTTATTATTGCACGTTTTCTCTAGACCATTCAGTCTTTGATGGGTTTTTATGTTATTTTGATTTTCAATTTGACACCATTTTAAACCACTCCTTTGTCAAACACATTTCTGATTTCACTTAAATTATTATGAAAATCCAAGTGACTAAAGATTTGCATAAAGATAGTGTAGGTGGGTTTATTTTTAGTATTTTTGTAACATGATTTGAAGTTCAATATGATCCTTCTTAAACATGTCACAGTTAAGCCACATGTCCGGATGCTGTTGCAGTCAACTACACATGTTAGGAAAATAACAGTTATACATTTAACATACAGTTTTTTTAAGGCTGAGTATAATCAATTTTTTTTTTGGTAACTTGAAAAAGCAGAAGGTGGTATTCATTGGGGCATATTGAAAGCAAGTGTGTGAGGGTACTACCAAATCCTGATCCCTTCAATCTTTTTACGGTACATTCTAGGTAATGCACACTTAACAGCTTTCAATTTCAATTTCAGTTTACAAAATTCGATTACAGTGGTTTAGGGTAATTCACAGGCTTGCTGCAAGAATCACACTACAGCTTCCCATCATTCTAGGTCACACCCTTCTTGCACTTCCCACTACCACGTGCAGGGTAGTACCAACTATTCTTTGTCTGAACATTGATGATTTCAGCTTCATATCGGATCGTTTGAGCCTACAAAGCAACAACAGGTGGTGAAAAAACATAATATGGAAAATGCTATTACATATTAAACCATGGGCATGGGGTGAAAAGGAAAATACATCATCTCTTCTGCGGCCCAAGGCTAAGAGTTCTTAAATTATTCCATTATATGGGCTAGACTCTGAAATAGGTAAACTTGGTTTGGTTTCATCAACATCACTGCAATTTATAATTCTAATTAGTCCTTTATAATCTTGAACATGTTCATCTTTCTAAATGTATGATAATAAATATCTGATCTTGGAGTTAAACTTTATAATTTCAGGGATTTCATCACTGTCTAAAATAAGTGTAAATGAACAACTGGAAATGCCAAGCTGACCTGAAAGGTAAAGAAGGACCCACATCTTAACATGTAGTAATTTGGGTTGAATCGACATATCTTTATACCAACCGTTGTAATATTTAGCACTCATGGAAGTCAGGATTACAGTGTAGTTTCCACTATGACTGGACATCATCTTTAGTAGTTCATCCCCAAATATGCCCCATAATGTCACTCTAAGCGTGCATCCCCTGTTTCAGCCAAACATGCATTATTTTTGCCTACATTTTGTTTCCTCGAATCAAAGCAGGCTTGTACACGTGATTACACAAAGAATAAACTACATTTCATTTGACCCAGTCCTTGGTTGTGCTGTAACCTTTGCCCTTTTTGTGTTTTGAATATTTCATTTATAGTCCTTTGACTATTTGACTTTTGTTAGTTTATTCAGATTTGGTACCGTGTTGACGGTGATGATTTTTATGAGAATTGTGATGAATTTTGGTTTATTGTGATTAATAATCCCTTTTGGAAGGTATTATTGTGTTATTTGTATTCCGGGTGGTTTGACCCGTGAATTTTGAGAAATGCTGAAAAACGAGTCCGACACGTCCGTTAATGTCCAAATGAGTTTTAAAGGGTTTAAAGTGTAAATATGTCGTGTAAATACTCTAGGTTAATGAAAAAGTATTTTTAAAGTGAATAAAAATGCTAATTAACTTTGGGGTAAATTTTACGGTTGAGTTTTACGAGTATTTAAGTGATCTCGACACGAAAAGAAAGGCCCGAGACCCCATAGGATCCCACGGCCGGATAGATGACAAGAGGAGGGGACATGGTGGCTTAATTTTAGCTAACTTGTCTAAGGTTGTACATAAGATGCTTTCTTTTCCCATAATCCTTATCATTTCATATAAAAAAACACACATAAGTGTGTGTGTGTATGGTGTTCGTCCGCCACCTACCATCACAACCCACCATAAATTTTCCAACTTTGATCGAGAACGTGATATTCCGGGTTGATACGAGTGTTTGGGTGTTCATTTAAACAACGTTTGTCCGGTTCATGTCGAAATATACATTTTTGAAGATTTTCTTATAAGTTTTCAAATTTAAATTTCGTTTGTCCTTTTGGGTTTATTTTGATGCATAGATGTTAGTTGTACAAGTTGATCGTTGTGAAAATCGATTTTTGAAAACGAAATGAATGAAAATAGGGTGTTTGGTTCGTTGGATGTAAAAAGGAAAATAAGGGTTTTTGTAGTTTTGATGTTGTGGTCGTGATGGTTGAATAATATATGTTGCTAGATAGCTTATTTTTGATAAGTAGCTTGTATAGCTTATTCGGCTTATTTTTAAGCTATTTCTTGGCTTATTTTGGGCTTATAAGCCACGAAAATTTCTCAAAATCACTAGAAAAGTGATTTTGACTATTTTGTGTTATGGCGTATTTTTGTGAACTTTTTTTAAGGCTTATGGTAGTAACCAAATGCGATACGTAGCTTACTAGCTTATTTTTGAGCATATGGGCTCACGGCCTAATAAGTCCATTTAAGTCGTGGCTTAATGAAAGGGCTTATTGTGCTCCGGATTATTTTCTACTTATTAATATATGCTTATGTATGTAAATAGACCTTGATTTTTGGACTTGGATCGTATTTTGGACTTATAAATATCTTAATGGACCATATTGGGCCTTAAAGCCCAATAACCGATATTTAGTCGTTATGAGAGTTTTGATGGACTTTTGAAAGTGAAAATGTGTTTACGAAGTGATATTGAACGATATTTTAGGAAAAACGTTTAGTAAACGTTAAAGATTAAGATTTTTGGAATTTTGTCAAAAAGTGTCGAATTGGTAAAAAGTGTTGAAAATAAGGTTTGAAACCTTGGAAAATGTTGTAAGAGCGTACGGGTCATGTCGAAATTTCGTAAAAAGTTTATACTTAGAAATTTTCCTAAAAACATGATTTTTGATTTTAAATAATGAAATATTATTTAATTATTTTATTTATTTAATAAAGTCACTAAAAGACGAAAAATATAATATTTCTCGAAACTTCTCTAATGAGTTTATTATAAGTAAACGTTTCATTTTCAACCGTATTATGATTATTTTGAGGTGACTAAGGTTACCGAATGGACTTTTCGAGATATATTTATAATTATTAATTATAAATATTTATTTATATTACTTATCTATTTTCTCTAAATAGTATAAGTATGTATTGTCGAGTAATGGGATTGATATGAATGTTGGACTATGTCATCAACCATCACACCACTAAAATGTTATGAGTAAATGTACAACGCGTCTAAACTCTATGCATCAAACGTGAAGATTGTTTTGGAATTGGATAATTAAATTGGGACATTAACTGGACTAGTTCGTGTGCGGGCGTCGTTGCATTTGCTGTGTGATTGAGATTTGGTTGCTAAAGACTTGCTTGAGGTGAGTTCTCGTAGCCCCACTATTTACTGTTTTTCTGTTGGGGTAAAATGATACTCAAATGTGTTTTGAAATGTTTTGAATTGATATGTGCGAAATGTGGTTTTATTTTTGGGACAAGTTATGTGCTTATGACTGCTATATGAATATTATGTGTTGTATGATTGTTTGGAGCGGATGGGTACGCCTACCCAGTATTTGTGTGTGGTCCTGCCCAAATTTTAATGCTTTAGCTGGTAGGCCTTTTATTGATTAGCATATGGTTATTGATTAGCAGTGATGCTAAGGTTGTTTGCATATATTCACTGCCATATAGCACTATTGTCCACTGTTAAAATATTGGCACAACTTTTGGGTTTAAGGTCAAACCTACGAGCTCACCAACATTATTGTTGACATTTTCGAGTATCATTTGAAGAAGAATAGTTTGGTGATTGTGTTAGCAGAGTTAGAAGTATCCCGAGTGGATTTTCATTTGAAGTCTTGCTTGCTTGTTGTTTGATTTTAGTTTTTGGATGTTATGGATTAAGTTTGGATTATGGACCCTTGTGTGGGCATTCGAACAATTGTAAGAGATTGTGGATTTTAGTTGCGATTTGGGACATCACTCGAGTTTCTTCAAGGTTGATGGTCTTCATAGCACTTGAAGGTTATGCATTGTAGTTTTCTCTATTTTGTATCTTGTGTTATGATTGATCATTATGTTGCATTTTCGAGTTTCTGCCATTGTCGGGGTGTGACATGTACATATTTGCCTACATTGGTAATGTACCCAGTAACATCTGCAACACAAAAAACATGCATGTAAAGGGACCCAAATTAATGTAAGTGTAATGGACATTTGGGTTAAAGTAATTTACCAATCATATATTTTTTTTCTGTAGGTTGAATGGCCTCAAAATGGCCTCCAAATTCCATAAGCTGAAACGGTTGCCTAACAAAAACAACCCAACATTGGGTGTCGTTTGCGGACAGTCTATGGAACCATTAAGCTCAATAAGTAAGCAGTGTTCTTCAAAAAAAATTCGGTATTCATTATTTTTCTGGACGGTAAAAGACCTCATAGAAACAACATTACCTTCTTTAATCTTATCAATGAAACAATGAGATATATTTCTTTTCATAGTGGAGTGCATCATATTTTCCTGCAAAGATATCAACACACATAAGTCATAATACTTTAAATGATGCAAAAAACACGCGTTTATTTTACCTTTTCATCTGAAACGACAAAGTTGGTGCTTAGGTATTTCCCATTGATATTATGCAAATCCCATTCCCGGCAAATCATTACCACAATGGGACCTTGATGTCCTTCCTTCAACTGATCCATGGTTTTTTTTTCCTTTTTTTTGACATACTGTAACAGGTTGCTGGAAAGTGTGGATAGCTACTATGGGGAAGATGTTGTTATTTATAGTCCCGAGAACATGGTAGATAAGTAGAGACATTTAATGGTGAGAAGATTAAAGGAATGTGGGATGGAAACATGGGGCTTTTTAGGTTTCAAAAACCTGTAGAAAGACCATGTATTTATTAGGGCAGTTTTTTTTTCTTTTGGAATTGCTAAACCTGTAAAATTGTTTTTTTTGGATTTTGCTTTCCATATCTTAATGGTTTTTAGCCTTAATGGGTTTTTGTTGAACACAAACCTAAGAAATTAATACCCATTAATGCTCACATTCAAAATGGAACTCAATCTTGTACATTTATTCACATTTGTATAATTCTCACAGCTTGTATTACTCATCTTGAAGCCTACACAATAAATATGTATATTCAATCTTTAAGTATAATAGATGTTAAAGAATGGATTCATGAGAATAAAAATACATTTACTACAATTATTTCAACTATATTGTGAAATGTTTGATCTAGCAAATATAGAATCGGGCATGTCATAAATTATTGTGTCTCGGACAGGGAATTGAAAAGTTTAGGTGTTCTTCCACGCCTAAGATTACGATTTATGGACCATAGCTTCCTTCACCAATGCCTGAATTGATTAAGGTTATTAAGAGATTTTGCAAAGAAGAGGCTAACATATATAAAAATGATAAAAAGCAGAAGTGTTATGGATATTATTATCTCTATTTTGGAAATGGAGTTAGAAAGAAATATGAAGGGGTCCAACCGATGTTTCTTGGCAATATCTTTTTCCCCGATAGCATATTTATACATATGGAGTGAATTATATATACATTAATCTGATAGTTCGAGGAATATATGTGCAAACGTTTTTACATTGGAAACACAAGAATTTAAAATGACTCATTAAGTGTACATATAAATTTGTAACAAATTTCATGTTTATGATTATGAAAAAGAAGTACATAACATATTACTTTTCATCATGCATTTCTAATTGCATTAGCGGCCTTAATAAACCCTTCGTATACGTAACAAGTGAAAGTGAATATGTGGATGCCTGTAAACGCATGTGGATCATTTACTCATATTACAAGTTTTGGCTACTTACATACCATGTTGTTGTAGTTAAGACTTTGGTATCAATTAGTTTTATTTCTTGTAGCTTTCCAGGGGCCAAATGCCATTATCGGTGGCACTTTTTCGAGCACCGCAACAAGGAGCAATGAAAGGCCTTCTTTGAACATGGATCTAATTAATTGGAGCATCAAATGTACCGTACTTTGCATTTCTTTGTCGGTTAGCGTCTACGAACTTCATAGATGATTAGTTATGGAGTATGCTCAAAACTTTAGCCTATTTGGTTAACGTATTTAATTGTGAAGATTTAAATTTTTATAGGTTAGAAGCCACTGGTCATGTTGGATTTCTTCAAAGATGTAGTACCTCTTGTTAGCCTCAATTTATTGAGTCGAACAAGGAAGCTCGGTCACTCTACGATAGAGCTTCGGTCTTTAATTAGTTAACGTTGTAATAGTATAATATCGGGAATCGGGCTCGATAGTTAATCTAATATTGTATATGTTTCGGGTTTAATCCCAAGCAAAACCCGAGCTCGGGTCCTAGTTAAATATCCCGCGCGTCATTTAACGTGACTGGGTATATAAGCTTTTTCTTCTTTAGAAAAAGTAAGTTGTTCAGTTGTTCAAAATATCTAATATATCTTTTCTCTTTTCTCTCTCATTTCTCTCTCCTCTTTCTCTCTCTAAACAACTCACCTCCTCATTTCTAGTTCCGATTTCGTGTGTGATTATATGAAGTGAAGTGATAACGGGATCCTACATAGACCCCTATGCCCAAAATGCAATTACCACCATGATGGTCCGTGTGCTCCAAAGTGCTATAAATGCAACAAGTACGGTCACATCGCCCGTGGCTGTAGGGGTACGGGAAATGCCAACAATAATAACAACAAGAAGGGCACCGGATCTGGTCAGAAACCTACTTGTTATGGGGGAGTACAGGGACGCCTCCAGAAGGATGGACGTCCAAGGCAGAAGAACAACAAAGGCAACCGTGGTAATCAAGCTGGAAATGACAGGGCTCCAGCAAAGGTGTATGTAGTTGGAAATGCGGG
>BQNB010031678.1:0-34410 GCA_026074375.1 Tanacetum coccineum | reverse complement strand
GTTCTTCACCTCGTGAAAGCTTAGCCTACAATTGAGGAACTAGCTAGGGCTCAATACGCCTGATCGAGTCAAAAATTATTCTCATTCTACCCAAAAGAAAAGTCAAAACTGTGACAAAATACTTATTTTATTTTTGAAAAAAAAATTCATTTTTTTTTTTGGTATTTTTGCAAAAAATTTTGGTGAAGATACGGGATTACGTGGTAACAATGCTGCAGGCAACAATCAAATCGAAGATACCCCCCCAAACTAGCACTAAACATCGTCCTCGATGTTTTGAAGGGTACTACGTTATCCTAAGGCCGTTTATGAAGTATGCCAAATGATAAAACGTGTCGATTAGAATAGGATATCGGGATTCCCAAATTGAAGCTGAGGATTTGAAGCTCGAGTGATCGAATAGACAAAACCGAGATTACGAGAGAATTTCACAATCCGGGCAATCCTGGACAATTAACAACACAAACACGAAACACGGGTGATAGAAAAGACAAGCTATCTCACACAACAAACAACACTTATTCATACAATTACAACTACGGATAAGCATGGGTTGCCTCCTGAGCCTTGTTAAGGTGATATGCTTGACCTCACCTGTTTTTATTGGAAATTAGGGATTGTTTGGAGATCCGAGGACTACCAATTGTGTACGTCCCCTCCAAAGTAGTGCTTAATACCGATGACCATTCACTTTGAAATTCGGCCCGTTGGCTTGAGATAGCTCAACAGTGCCGTAAGGAAAGACTTGAGTGATGGTGAATGGTCCACTCCAACGGGATTTTAGTTTGCCCGAGAAAATCTTCAATCTTGAATTAAAGAGGAGGACTCGATCACCGACGTTGAAAACGCGATTTTTGATCTTGGAGTCATGGATTCTCTTTGTTTTTTCCTTATAGATCAATGAGTTCTCATAGGCATGATCACGAAGTTCGTTAAGTTCATTGAGTTGAAATTTCTGGTGATCAAAAACGCAGTAGAAAAGATCAAAGTTTTGCTTGTTTCAAGGACCCAATAGGCTTTGTGCTCAAGCTCGATCGAAGATGGCATGCCTTTCCATTAACAGATTGTAAAGGAGTACTCCGATGGGCATTTGTAAGTGTGCGAAGGCCCATAGTGCATCATCTAGTTTGTTCCGACCAGGAAGGCACGGTTTCACCTATGGTCCTGTCAAGGATACGTTTCAAACCTCGATTGGACACCTCGACTTGCCCACTTGTTTGTGGAGGATACGGGTGGAGAGACGGTGAGTGACTCATATTTCTGCCATGGACCATTTGCAAATTGGTCATTGCAGAAATGAGTTCCGAGGATCACTTATGATGCTCGAGGACACCAAATCTGGCGAAGAGATATTTTAGGAATTTGCTTAAGACTCTGGCATCATTGGTGGGGAGCGCTTGCTCTTCAACCCATTTTGACCTAGTAGTAACGGCTACGACGAATTTAATTTGTTCCCTCGTGAAGACGAGAACGGGACCATAAAGTCAATGCCCCAAAACGTCAAGCATTTCACAAACTTGGATGGAGTTTTGAGGCATCTCATCCCGTTGCGAAGTTTTTCCTTGTCGTTGGCACGAGTCACAGTTTTTGACAAACTCGTGGGCATCCTTGTAAATGGTGGGCCAAAAGAAGCCAGAATCAAGGATCTTTTTGGCGGTTAGGTTTGCACCATGATGTCCCCCGGTGGGTCCATTGTGGCAAGCCTCGAGAATGTCGAGCGCTTCCTTGCCTTGCACACATCGACTGATCACTTGATCGCACAAATTTTAAAAACAAGATGGGGTCATCCCAAAATAATGTTAAGTCCTTGAAGAAATTTATTTTTCTGTTGGGTTGACATGCCCTTTACAACGAAGTTATCCAGCGTTGGTAATTTGCAAAGTCGGCAAACCAAGGGGTACTATATCAACTCGAAATAGTCACCATTACTTAACGTCTCGAGTAGGAATTGTTTAATTAGTCTCTTTTGGGTCGAGAACGTTTTCATATCGGGTTTTCTCTAATCGGGACAGTGATCGGCTGCGAGGTTCTACGGCTCCTTTTGTGTCAAGAACTTTAAAGTAAATTCTTGGAGAGGAGAACCCAGCGGAGCAATCTCGCTTTAGCATCCTTTGGCAAAGAGATACTTGAGAGCGGAATGGTCCGTATGCACTATGCTTTTGTTCATGTTAAGATAAGACCGGAATTTTTCGAATGCATACACCACGGCTAACATTTCCTTTTCCGTCGTGGTGTAATTAGATTCAGTCCTTGGTCATTTGTCTTGCCTAGCTTAATGGGGATAGGCCGAAGTGTTTTTACACGACGTTGCCCCAAACTGCCCCTATGGCGTAATCACTTGCATCGCACATAAGTTCAGAATGGTAGATCCCAGTTTGGGGCAATCAAGATTCGGAGTTCCGTAAGTTTATTCTTTAACGTTTGGAAAGATTGGATGCTTACATTTGAGAAGATGAATGGAGTTTTATTTTCGAGAAGATGAGTTCATTAGTCGGGATATTTTGGGAAAAATCTTTATGAATCTCGGTAAAAACCGGCATGACCAAAGAAAACTTCTTAAGAGACTCCTTTGACAGTGGTGGGTGATGGTAATTTAGGCGATGACTTCTATTTGGCTTTGTCAACCTCTATCATTTTTAGAAATTTTATGGCCAAGGGACAATGCACTCTTTGACCATAACATGGCTCTTCTCTTGTTATAGAACAAATTGGTGTCTTCACATCTTTGCAACATTTTCTCCGAGGGAGAGGCAATTTTCAAAGGAATTCACCAAAGACACCGTGAAAGTCATCCATTGTTTAGAAGCTTCCATTGTTCTTTTCAACCATGTCTGAAGATGGGCCAACATACCTTTGGAACGTCCACGGTGCATTGCATAAGCCGAAAGGCATGCGGACAGTAGGCAAACGTTCCGTAGGACAAGTAAATGTGTCTTTTCTTGATACGGGGTCAATGGGAATTTGGAAATACCGGAGAATCCATCAAGGAAACACATTGTACTGTGCCGGCTAATCTTCGAGCATTTGATCCATAATAGGGAGTGGAAAAGTTGCTCTTTACGGGTGGCTTATTTAAAATTTCGGTTGTCAATGCATACCCGCCACCCGGTAACCATCGAGTTGGTTCAATCATCTTTCTTCATTTTGAACAAACGGTAAATCCACCCTTTTTGGGCCACAATGTATCGGGTGAACACATGGACTATCGGGAGTTTGGATAAATCAAATCCTGCTGTCAAAGAAGTTTTTCATACTTCATTATTGATGACATCGTGGGATTTTGGATTAACCCCTTCTCTGATTGCTGAATCTGCACGGTTTATAGTCCTCTTCAATTGAAATTTTGTGGGTATAAAATTCCGGGTTAATTACCCTTGAACTGTCGGATAATTTCCAAGCATGGGCTCGCTTGTGGGACTTAAGAACCTTGATCAGCATCGGCTTTCTTCCCCAACTTAATTTTTAGTCAATGACTGACTAGTAATTTGTTGTCATCTTCCAAGAATTGCGTATTCATGATGGGAGGCAAGTCTTGAGTTTCAACTATGGCGGTTATCAATCGAATATTTAAAAGTTTTGGCGTCACAAAGTTTGATTCTTTCTTGGGTTTCTGTGAACAATCTCCTTGATTTGGAATAGGAGTCGGTGGTTTCAATTGTCAAGATTGCTTCTGGATGAAATGTCCCGTCTGGATATTATTACAGTCGGATCACACTTCCGGTGAAGTTGTATCATCATCTTGAGCATGAAATGCATTTGCTTCCTCGTAACTAGTAGAAGTCACTTTCTCCCAAATGGAGTTAAGGATCGGAGATGATATTAGCAAACAATAGGATCTCAAAGCAGGAGAAGGATTTTTCCGTATGCTACCGAATCAGAAAAAACCTAAGACTCTTGCGAGTATTTCTTACTAGCCATTATACAAAGACGTCAATCGGTTTGCAGTCATATGATGGAAAAATTTGCGTGTACCTCGAAGTTTGAATCTACCCTTGGGTTGAAGTTATGGCCTCTTTTGCCAACACGAAGGGAGGTAATTTCACCCCTCGTTACACATCGATTAATTGCAGACTAGTTTTCAGAAAACCTCCCTGAGAATTAGAGGTACTCGGGGGTCTGGTTCAAATTCAACAAACCACAAAATCTAGCTGGAAATTGGAACTTTCCACCAAACAACACACGGAGGTCTTTGGCGATACCGATTGGTGGTAGTTGATTGAAGGTCTGCTAGCTCTAGCGTCATGATGTTGGGGTAAGCTCGGAAGAGAGAGATCCTAACACGGGATTACGGCTTAAGATTGATGCTTGCAACCGAGATCGGCCAAGGCATTGCATGGTGTTAATGTAGAAAATTCACATGGGATAAGGAATCTGCGGGGTCTCCAAGTTTTAGGCAAACCTGGTTAAGGATGACCGCCGAGCAAGTTTCGTTCATTTGGGCCATTTCAATCAATTTCTCTTTGTTTCCGATTAAGGCTTTTTAAAAGTTGAGGCGTATTAGGGAATAAGAGTCAAGCATCCCAAAAGCTAATTTCGAAATTCATATCTTTGAGATTTCATAGAATTTATCAATTTGTTCGTGTTGCTTTTTCACCGGCGGTTTTCATCGTTTCTTCTCGGAAGGAAATGGGATTGACACTTTTGGGAGCACTAACGGATTCAACATCGGGCTTGGTGATTTGATTTCGAGATTGGACTTGCACAACGGAGGTTGGGACATCTTTGTGTGCTTCCGTTGTTATGTCGGAGGCATCGTATCCTTTGGTGACCTCGGTATCACGATTTATTGTAGTGAAGTCGGTTGGAGGAATCGTGGGTCTTTGAGTAGTAAACCGATTCGGGTGGTGACACTTTCAAATCGTCTTTTTAGGTTGGTAACGGTGTTACCCGGGAGAGATCCGACCCTGAAGTGGAAGAGGTGTTAGAAACTACCCAATCTTGGAAAGCAAAAATTGGCTATATTGTCAATTGGATTATGCATTCCCATCATTTGATTTGTTGTGTTTTGCACTGACTGAGCCAAGTTGGTTAATGGATTTTGTGTATTTTTCATGATTGCATCGTTGGCTTTGACGTAGCTTCGAAATCGAGCTTTTGTCAAATGGAGCTTGTGGAAACCGGAGCTTGATGAGTTGGTGCTTGATAAACCGGGGGTTGATTAACTTGGGGTTGATAAATTGGTCCTTGATTGAAATTATTACCCCTGTTTTGGTTGTAATTTCCCCCTCGGATTTGATTGAAGTTATTTCCTTGATTGAAACGGTTTTGATTGTTTTGATGATTTTGCACGGGAGAAAAACCGGGAGGTCGAATTTGATTAGACAACTCGGAGCGTCGGATCCGGTAATTTCCTTGATTAAAATTAGCAGCGGGGCGGGTTGGATTGTGACACATATGCTTGATTTATCGTGGAACATGTTGCCACGGTGGCGGGACATTGTTGATAAGAATGGAGCAATCGCAAGTTACACAAACTTGGCTCGATTGTTTAAAGGGAGCGGAAGTAGGATGGAGCTTGATTTTTCTTGGTTAGAGCAATGCCCTAACCAAATCTTTTAATTCAGGCAACATCGGATGAAACTGCTGGGGTGGAAGAGCTCGTACATACTTTGGCAATGGACTGCCTTGCTTCGTGTTTTGTCGAACTTTGGATTTGCTTTCGATATTTTTAAGGCATTCTCTAGGCATCTTATCCAAAAAATCTACCCATGCAGCTGGAGTTCTATGATAGTCATTGATCATTAGTGTTTAAGGCATTGTGAATGTATCGAGTTGATGCAATTCTGAAAACCCGTGATGTGGGCATGCCCTAAGAAGATCATTGAACCGATCCCAAGCTTCATAAAACGTTTCGTCGAATTTTTGTTGAAATCTCGTGATTTCATTTCGAAGATTGGTTGTTTTAGAAGGAGGAAAAAATTTGTTGATGAATTTTGAAACAAGATCGTCCCATGTAACAATCGATCGAGGGGGTTCTTTTTCGAGCCAAATCCGGGCTGCTCCCTCGAGGGAAAATGGGAAAAGCAATAGCTTAACCGACGTACTCGGGGTTGGGAAACTTCATCGTAGAAGTGATCTTGTTGAAAATAAGGATATGAGCAAGTGGGGTCTTCCTTATAGTGTCCAAAGAATTGTTTGTTTTGATCAAGATTTAGTAGACCATGCTTGACTCGAAAAGTTATTCGCGGTTATTTCCGGAACACGATTGCTTCCTCGTAACCCCGGTGGGTGCCTCTTTTCTTGAGCAATTGAGACCATAGTTCGATTATCGGCCATTGGAATTTCTGTGGCTGATCTGTGAACTGGGGTTTTCGATACGAAGGGTTTTTCTACAAAAACTGGTGAAGCTTCTTGTTGAGGGCAAAATTGGATTTACGTTGACTAGGGATATGTATCGAGTGCGCCCCATGCATCAAAGAGATAGAGAGAAATGAGAAACATTCAATACAACGACAAACTCATATATCGCTATGTCAAGTATATCTCTTTATCTCTATTCTTCGTTGTTAGTCTTTTGGTCTTTCAAATGACTCATTTATATCACAATTTATTTTAACGGACTAAATTGAGGAGCAGTGGAGATCTTGACTGTAGAATATCCTAACTTAATGTCAGATTCTACTTCACGGTAGCTCCAAGAAGTTCGTATAACGGTCGTATGTATAGCGGCGGGGTACGGAGTGGAGAGTATGTGATGATCGCGAAGCTTATATGTCTCCGTTTCGGGTCGTAGTATACTTGGATGATCAACCACTACTTATACCCACGTCCTAGTTTGTTAACTCGAATCGAGGTGAGCGTACCTCGTAAGGATACAAATGGTAAGTCTGTAAAATCTTTTGTTAGAGTGGGGAACTCACTAGTTCACCGGGAAATTATGATATTTCTCTCAATTGAGTATGTTATCAATTTTGGTAGTTTCTTACCAATGTATGTATTTTATTTCTTGTTTATGGACAATGATTTGTTATATTTTTGATTTTTTTTTTTTTTGTATTTTTTTTTATATGATATGTATAGTAAAAGAAAGAAAAATATTTTTTGTGTTTTTTAAGTGATAATATTCACAAATAAGACAAATTATATCAAACGTAGGATAAACAATCGTAGCTACTAGCCCTCCCGGCAGGGCGCCAAATTGACTTTCTGGCGTATAGTATATATTAAAACTACTAGGCAAATCCATATCTTCACCCTTGACCAGGTAAAAAAGTCAAGAACCTCATAAAAATAAAATATATAAGAGAATCAATGATCAAAAAGATTCGGAAGTATGATTTCCGGGTGTATGTCCAAACAGCTGCATTTGAATAGTTGATCTTGGTTTGATTGAGTATTGGGGAGAATGATTTTTATTTATTATAAGTCCTAAAAATACGGGAAGCAAAATTAGGTGTAAAGGAAAAACCTAAATTTCAATCGAATTGTAACAAAACATTAATGAGCATGGATAATGAGGGGGGAAAAATTAATTTAACCCTATCAGCAGAACGATTGCACTATCAGCAGAAACGACAAGGCACTATCAGCAGAAACGAGGCTCTACCAGCAGGGAAACGAGGCTCCAAAACTGTGATTTTAAAAAATCGTTTTTAGCCAAAACTCAAAACACGAAAAGTTGTAAGGGACATGTTTTTAAGCAAAATCTTTAATAAACGAAATCCTTTTAAAAATAAGGCACTCAATAAGCCCACAAAAAGCCCAGAAATAAGTGCTGATTGCAGAAAGTTTACGGTTTTTAGACTTACTTTTAGTTAATAAGCTGTTAAAAAGCTCAAAATTAAACCAAAATGATAAAGGCAAGATGTTTTGGATAGTATATGTTGCTTAATTGATTCCAAAAAGCCTTTTCAACCAAAAACAACTTAAACTCAATCAATTTGCATCAAAATATAGTATTCTCTAACTTTTTCTAAATAAGCAAATGTAAATTAAGCTAAAATCCTACTTAAGCCAAACTGAAAAGTGTGCTTTTGGAATTAAGCTACTATTGAGTCCTATTAAGCCCTCCTATTTACTTTTTTAAATAAGCAATTGGAATAAGCACAATAAGCACAAATGACTAAACTACTATTTTTTGATTTTATGAAAATAAGCACTTTGAGCTTACAAAATGAGCAAGAATTTGGATTTTTTTTTTTTTTCTTTTATTGATGATATAAGCGAAAAACAGATTGAGATTTAAGCTCATAGAACAATAAATTAAGAGACTCAAAAGATATTTTGAACATAATAAGCCTGAATGAGCTTATGAAAAAGCTAATTATCCCTTTTTTAACTCTCATGCAGATTCTAACTTAAACTTTAAAACACATTTGCACATTACAACAACACTTACCCAATGCATATAAACACTTAAAATTAATATGCAAACAAAGCTTAATATCTACTTTAAGCTAAGACTCAAAAATAAGCACTTCTACTTAAGCAAAATTCAACAGGTTCACAAATGAGCTTATATAAACTTGGAAATTAAAATTCAAAAATAAAAACTATGATATAAACAGCTTATAAGACCTAAATATAGATAAATGAAATTTATTCAAATGACCAAACCCATTCAAGAGCCGAAATGACCCATTTTCAGCCTTGACACAAACACCCCTTTAAGATTATGTATTCTTTTTTAAAAAAATTTTAAGAGGATTTAGGCCAAAGCTTTTAAAGATTAAATGTTTATGAACATATAAGCACTAATGAACCATTTTCAATAGAAATTAAGCACTTAGATAAGCTGAATAAGCAAAAGGCAATTTTAGCTAAAAAATGACATATTAAAAGAACAAGTATAAATAAATGATACAAAAGCTTAAACCAAGGAAAATTAAGCATATATTACAATATTAAGCAAGGATAAGACAGAAATAAGCAATAATAAGCAATGTACAGTAACCTTAAAGAAAAAGTGCTAGATTTAAATAAGAGACTTACAATGAACCTCTAGCTAAACAAGAGGAACCAATAAGGGAAGCTATAAGCTCCTAACTTATTAATAGCTAGGGTATGAGTCCAGTTGGTTTTCATTACACCAACTTCCAAATGCTTTCCACAATTCAAATGCTAAAGGTAATTCTGGTTATTAACTGGTTTGCAGAATTTAAAATTTGGTTAAAAACTTATTTAGCTCAATTAAAGAGCTTTGTGAACTCTTAGAACAAAACTTAAGGTAACTGTAAAACTTGGATCACGAATTGCAAAAACAACTGAAATTTCTTTAAACTTGGAAATTTTACAAATTGCAGAAAGTACATAGTTTTTTTTTTAATATTTAAATAAACTAAAAATTTACCACACTTCATATTACTAAAAATTACTCTCTTTTCTACATGGCTCACTAGCCCTATTTATACAAAGAAAAAGGTAAAACAAGCTGAAGTCTTCTGTTTGACTTTCATTGACTTTTCTTTTTTTGAGCTTGACTGTGTTTGTTTGCTGAAGTTAAAGCTTCATTGTGCTTGTATATGTTGAGTATAAACTCTCACAATTATATCCTGGCCCTTAATTTCCTTGTATTTTTATCTCATTCCTGGGATCGACAATGTCCTTGGATTGCCAAACTTGGCATTGTGGCAATGTGGGGGTGTGTGGGAAGGTCTTTGTGGTCAAGTGGTTGGTGGAGTGTTGCAGGTAGAAGTATAGGGAGCAAAACAGGTGCGGGCTGGGTGGAATTTGGTATTTGCGGGAAAAAAAGTTTATTGTTAACAAGTTGGGTTGTGGACAGAGGAGGTTGAAGTTGATTAGGGTATGTTTGGTTTGTGTACAAGAAATCCCCTCCATCAAACCTTTCCTTCTTTTCATTCTCTTTTTCCCCTTTCTTTCTTTTATAAATGAAGTTTCCCAAATTGGCATAATCAGCCCCTGTCTTTGTTTCCTTAATAATATAACTTAGGGGTTTGGCATTTTTGACCCCTCAAGTTATATTTTTCTTTGCTTTTTCTTCTCGGAGTTGACTTGACTTTGATTGGGCTTCGTCTTCACACACTTTTCCATCCCGTGTCTAGTTTTGTCGCTTTTTGTATTGGTTTTTCGTCTTTTTGTTGTAGATATCCGTTCTCTGCACATCAATTTAGAGGCAAAACAAGCAAATATTTGGCATTTTGAGTCCGTTTTTGGTTATTTTAGCTCGTTTTTAAAGGTAAAAGGTATGTGTAATTAAGGCATTTACCATTGGTGATCTGGTGGAGTATGCTTGCTGGGTTTTGGCTTGGTTTATACTTGGTTCGAACATAGTTTAGAGGTATCGGTTGTTTGGTTTTAGGTTAGGTTTTTTTTAGGGTTTTTGACGAGTGTGTGGAGTGAAATAGAAGGGTAACCAAATGTTGTATGTGGTGTATTGAGTGTGTAACTTATGCTAGAAAGGTTGTACGGAAAATGCCTTAGAAAAAATTGGAGAGGAAAAGGGCTTATTTGAATTCTTGCATGTCGACTTTATACATCTTTACCCCCTCGGGGCTTTAAGTGTGTACATTGGTTTTGGAGGAAGATGTAATTCAAAATTTTGTGCATTGTCTCTTGTATACTTGCCTTGAATAGCTTGTACATTTGTTTTGTATGTAAACATTACATATGTTAGTGTTTTGTTATAAAACATCAACGGTTAAAATCCGTTTTTGATATACGTTATGGATAAGTTACGGTAATATAGATCAACGTATGGATTTTAGAAACATATTACTTAACATATTAGAGGTTTATTTGACATTAAAACAGTTGATGGAAGTGGTATTGGTGGTTTGCGTGACTCGCTTACTTTGGAAATGGTAAGTTTCGTTACATTTTGGATGGAAATAAAGCCAAAAATATTTCCATGAATAGGTTGCAATCTTAATTTATTCGATGGAAATTACATCTGAGAAATTATTGCATCTAATTTAATTGATGGATAATTACATAGAATAAAATTGTGGGTTGTTATACACATTTCTACCAAAAATGCCCGACCTCAAACGCAAACAAATGTAGGGAGGCAAAATCAATTTTCATAGCCAATAACCATCCCTTCATTTTGCCACATCCCGATGCAACTATTCTTGCCAGCCATAAAAGAAAGCAAACACCAAAACAAAAATATAGCTTAATCAGCATATTAAATCTTAAATCTGATCTCACATCAAAATATCCTACCATTTTGCACAGCCAAAAAAAAATCTTAAACCTTAAATTGATTTAATACTATTTCGTAGATAGCAAACAAGAAAATAATAATGTATATCAGCAAATTCCACGCAAAGCAATTAATAAAGAAAAGAGCAAGAATTATCAATAAATTAACAAAATAGAATAAACAATCAAACCTTAATCCATTGCATGGTGTATTTAGATTGAGGGGTTAGAGACCAAAACAATGAGATGTATGTTCTTATTTGTGAAGGTTGTGATCAATGAAGGAAACTCCGTTGCAATTCTTCAAAGCATCGATTAAGCTTCCCTACAAGTAACTATAACATTTCCACTAATGATCACATACCGCAAAACATATACACACAAAACTTATACCAACCTCAAAATGTACACAAATCCATTATAACTTAAAAACAACAACATTGCTACAACAAATCAAATAGCAACCTAAACCTCGGATATCAGTTCTTTGACATCGAAAACTACATACCCTAAAAACAAATTACACTTTGCGACATTACCTGCAACATTACCACTTATGATTACGAACCCTAAACTAAAGAAAACATGCAATCACGAATCAAATAGCAGCCAAACCTTGGTATCAATTCTTTAAACATTGAAACCATAAACCATAAACAATAACCACACATTGAGATCCAACCCACCTAAGGTTTCAAAAATCGATAGGCGCTCGCTGGACAGTCGGGTACCGCCTAACGATTAATCAGTTAGGTGGGGATTAATCGGATTGGACTTTATATATATTAAATTATAAAATTTTAAAATATATGCCTGATTTAGCCGATTTGGCGATTTTTCACGATTTTGGCGATTTCTATCCATAAAGAGTTTTAAACGATTTAGCTGATCTGGCCATTTATGGCCTTATTTCGCCTTACCTGAGCAATTTCACCCCCCACACACGATTAATTCATGCTACTCTTTATTAACCGATTTTTGACCAAACCGATTAATAAGGCCGATTAGTGAAAATCAAGGCTGTTAATCCTTGCCTAGGCGCCGATTAATCGGCCGCCTAGGCCGATTTTTGCAACACATAACCACCTAAATAAAACAACTATTGCATGTGTGTGTAGATAGAGAGAAATGACATAGAAGATAAACGAAGAGGCCAATCTTATTGGGAAAGGAAGGTTGTGACAATAAATGTGCAAAACATGTGTCCAACATGCAATGAGAGGCAAGTGAGTGGAGAACTTACTTCCACTTTTTAATCTCTCAAAGCTGCCGGTTTAGCTCGGCTAGCTGGGAACTAGTAGCGGTTCATGCAGTGGCTCCTAAGTGCTTCCAAGTCAATCCCTCCATCAAGCGATCCTAAATTCGGGGACTTCGCAACCTCATTGTCGTATCATCAAAATTTAAATCTATATGTTATATAGCATAATGTATTTATTTAGAAGTTAATTTACACAACATCGAAAAGTGATAGTAGGAAGATTAGAAAATCACCATAGTATTCACGTTGATGATTTAAGATTAAATAAACATTATTTAACAATATATATTTCTAGAACCATTTTTCATTTTTATAAATTTTTAAAAACTTGTTAAACTTAAAATGAGTAATAGGTTTAAATATTATTTAATCGTTAAATCATTAAATTTGTAACATTTTTCGTTTATATTTCAAAAACAATTCTCGCAATGACTACAAATTAAACTCGTAAATGTTGCGTTAATGGTCGCTGATGACATCAACTAACGTTACATTTATACCATAATTTTATCCCCGAATAAATTATCTTCTTTTATATAATTATTACAAGAATCGTTTTCTTAATTGATAAAATTTTAAATTGTGTAATTTCGAGTGATTATGTGGAAGACATTAAAAGGCGCACTTTTTAGTGAGCTTAAACGATAATATTCAAAGATTGCTTATTTCTGCCTAATACGCCGTATCCAGAAAAGAAGATACGGTGTATCAGCGCTTGGACTTCACAAGAAAACATGAATTTACAATTCCCAAAATGGCGTATCCAAGTTCCTTCATACGTTGTATCCAGCTAGATAGACATTCAGAGATTTAGTGAATAAATATAATTTGGGAAGTTATATCTAATTGATTATAAACTTAGCGCGCAATACACTGGGGGAACTCACCCTATACGCACCGTAGTTCATCATTCTTACGGCGTATTGGGTTGTTTTCCTTTGGAGTGCGGCCTAAGTTTATAATCAATTAGAACTATAACTTCCCCAAATTATATTTTTCACTAAATTCTGAATGTCTAGCTACTGGATACAACCGTAATAGTAGGAATGGATACGCCATTTTGGGAATTGTTAATTAATGTTTTTATTGTGAAGTCCATGCGCTGATACACCGTATCCTTCTTTTCTGGTTAAGGCGTATTAGGCCAGAAATAAGCAATCTTTGATTATTATCGTTTTATGCTCCAAAAAGTGCGCCTTTTATCATGTCTTCACAAATCACTCCGTAATTACTGCAATTTATAACTTTAAGCAATTAAGTAACGATTCTTGTAATAATTATATAAAAGTAGATAATTTATTCGGGATAAATGATGGTATAAATGTAACGTTATTTGATGTCATCAGCGACCATTAACGCAACATTACGGTGTTAATGTTGTGGGTCTTTGCGAGAGTTTGGTTTGTGAAATAATAATCGAAAACAATGTTACAAATTAATGATTTAACGATTAAATTATATTTTAAAAAACTATTACTCATTTTTAAGTTTAGCTAATTTTTTTATTAGTTTTTTTTTTTTGTTTTTCAGTTTTAAAAATTTTAAAAAATGAATAATGGTCTAGAAATATATTATTGTTAAATATGTTTATTTAATCTTAAATCATCAACGTGATACTATTGTGATTTTCTTATCTCTACTTCACTTTTTTGATGTTGTGTATATTAACTTCTAAATAAAATACATTATGCTATATAACATTAATTTAAATTTTGATGAGAGCCGACAATGTTGCGAAGCCGCCGAATTTAGGATCGGCTTGATGGAGGGAATTGACTTGGAAGCACTTAGGAGCCACGGCTTGAACCGCTACTGTTCACTAGCCGAGCTAAACCGGCAGCTTGAGAGATTAAAAAGTGGTAGTAGGTTCTCCACTCACTTGCCTCTCATTGCATGTTGGACACATGTTTTGTACATTTATTGTCACAACCTTCCTTTCCCAATAAGATTGACCTCTTCATTTATCTTCTATGTCATTTCTCTCTATCTACACACACATGCAATAGTTGTTTTATTTAGGTGGTTATGTGTTGCAAAAATCAGCCTAGGCGGCCGATTAATCGGCGCCTAGGCAAGGATTAACAGCCTTGATTTTCACTAATCGGCCTTATTAATCGGTTTGGTCAAAAATCGGCTAATATATTGATTAATCGGATTAAAAAAGGCTCGATTATTATAGGCATATATTGTCCTGGATCAGCTAAATCGGTTTAACTAGGTTTTGGATAGAAATCTGGCCAAATCGAGGGGATGTTAAATCGGACGCGATTAATGTCGGCAAAGTAGGCATTATTTTTTTCGAAAATTTTGTTTATGGTAACTTTATATAAAGTGACAATCCGTGTTTAAGTATTTGCCCGCTCACCTCTAGAACTGATTTAATCGTTGGGCGGTACCCGGAGTGTTCCAGAGAGCGCCTATCGATTGTTTTTGAATGATGCCATTTGTGTGGGTTGGATTCTCAATGTGTGGGCCTTAGGATAACGTAGTACCCTTCAAAACATCGAGGACGATGTTTAGTACTAGTTTGGGGGGGTATCTTCGATTTGATTGCTGCCTGCAGCATTGTTACCACGTAATCCCGTATTTCCACCAAAATTTTTGCAAAAATACCAAAATTTTTGTCACAGTTTTGACTTTTCTTTTGGGTAGAATGAGAATAATTTTTGAATCGATCGGGCGTATTGAGCCCTAGCTAGTTCCTTCAGGCCAAGCTTTCACGAATTCTATTGCTTTGAATTTTAAAAAAAAAAGGTGAAGAACAAGAAATGATAGGTTTAAATATAAGTTTATGTGTTAAGCAAGATTCGTCTCAAAACTTATATGAATAACTTGTGTTCTTTTTCTCCCATAAGCTGCTTCTAATTCAACCTATCATACGTGCTTGTTCAATAAGTACATCGTGAGTATATTCGATTGACCTATTGTTTTCAGAAAAAGCTTCAAATTTGTAACTTGATTTTTTAAAGCAGGTTTTGAAAGATATATTGCCAAGAAGCATGAATGGAAGTCTGAATGCAAAACAGCTCGAGTTTCTTGTTAATTATGTAAATGAAGCATTAAATTTGATAATATGGAGCTAGTAAAAGATGTAGTATGTGATATCACACTCCCCTGCCTAACATCGAGGTTTTGGGGGTTCAAACTAAGACGGTCTTTCTTCTTGGGAATTTGTGTGTTGTGATATCTCACTTGGAAGCAAAGGTTAGGTGAGGGTTCAAACTATGATACTGATACTTAGCCATATTAGGTAGAACGGTTGTTGATGTGATTTAACGCTACGCTATTGCAACGGGGTGGGTTTTCAAAATAAGAAACACAGGTCATTGGTTCATTTGTGATATCCTTACTAGGGAGCGATGGCCTAGGTTAAGGTGTTCAAACTATGCAACACATTCTAGCTTTAAGAACTTATGGGAAATGATAAATATGTTGCAAAAAGTTCTTATGGTTTATTAAATTTATGTTACAAGTACCTAATAAGTTGTTGCTTTGAGTCGTTGATTTCATCTTGAATTATGACTATAACATAAGTTGGATATATGGTTGAGTTAAAAACGAAGAGCAAACACATTCAAATCATTTATCACATGTTTGGGAAGTAAAAAAGTATCACAAGTCATAAGTATTATGAGGGCTTATCTCTAAACTTTTATCGACAATGTTCTTGTTTAATTCTTGCTTGGGACTTAGTTGAAAATAATCGGGTGGACGATGAAAATTACGTCAGGACTGGTCCCGTGGATTATTACTATGACGTTTCTATTTGTATGATCCCATTGTTATAAATAAAGGAAGTCAAAAACATGTATGAAAAATGAAAAAATCCAAAAAAAAATATAAAATTAGTGTAGTTGTGTAAATATAAAATACTGGTGAGAACCACGGGACTTGTCGAGGTATTGATTCTTTTAGCTTGGCTAATTTTCAAAGTTATTAGTCGTGGGGAGGCATTTTGAGTTTTTTGGTTCTCTCGAAACAGTGCTTACTTCTTAGCATTGCGTGGGAACACGCAACATCTTAGTTTGGGAGTGATTTTGTTATGTGCTTAATTCTCCTACTTTTACCTTAAAAACGAGCTAAAATAACCAATAACGGACTCAAAATGCCCAAATATATGTTATTTTTGCTAAATTATGTTTGTGCAGGAAAGGATATTTCGCAAAAGGAGAAAAACCAAGCAAGAAAGCGACAAAACCGGACACGGGATGGAAAGTGTTGTGAAGCCGAAACCCAATAAAGTCAAGTAAAATCCGAGAGAAAAAGCAAAGAAAGAAAAATATAACTGAGGGGTCAAAAATGCCTAACCCTAAGTTATGTTATTTAGGAAACAAAGAGGGGCTTTGATTTATGCCAATTTGGGTAACTTCATTTATAAAAGATAGAAAGGGGAAAAGAGAATTGAAAAAGAAGAAAAAGAAGATTGACAAGAAAAGAGAAGATGTGGAGGGGCTTTTTTTGTTCACAAACAAAAATACCCTTAATCATCTTCAAACACTCCCTCTGTCACAACCCACTTGTATAAACCTTTTTCCCAATCTATCCCGCCAATTCCAAAAAACAGCCAGCACACCACTCCTATTTTGCTCCATATTATACCCCTGCAAACACTCCTCAACCTCTTGACCCAAATCATTCACACTCACCCCCACATGGCCACAATGCCTATGTTTGGGCAATCCAAGGGCATTTTCGATCAAAGGGTTGAGATTGAGAATACAAGGAAATTAAGGGCAGGATATTTGTAGTTTATAATCACAAAACTTAGACAAGGAAGATTATTACTACAAGCGCGTTTTACCTTTTTCTTTGTATAAATAGGGCTAGTGAGCCATGTAAAAAGTAGTAGGAGAGTAGAGTAATTTTTAGTTTTTAAGAGTGTAATTCTTAGTTTTTAATATAAAGAAAAAACACTTTTTCCTTTCTGCAATTTGTAAAAGTTCCAAGTTTAATGAAATTTCAGTTTGTTTTGCAATTCGTGTTCCAAGTTTACATTACCTTAAGTTTGTTCTAAAGAGTCTCTAAGCTCTTTATTTGAGCTAAATAAGTGTTAACTAAGTTTAAATTCTGCAAACCAGTTTAATAACCTGAATTACCTTTGCATTTGAATTGTGGAAAGCATTTTGGAAGTTGGTTGTAATGGAAAACCAAAGGGACTCATACCCTAGCTTATTAATAAGCTAGGCTAGCTTATTAATAAGCTAGGGAGCTTATAGCTTCCCTTTTGGGTTCCTCTTGTTTAGCTAGAGGTTCATTGTAAGTCTCTTATTTAATTCTTGCACTTTTCTTTAAGGTTACTGTAGCATTGCTTATTATTGTTTATTTCTGTCTTATCTTGCTTAATAGTGTTAATATATGCTTAATTTTCCTTGGTTTAAGCTTTTGTATCATTTATTTATACTTGTTCTTTTAATATGTCATTTTTAGCTAAAATTGCCTTTTGCTTATTCAGCTTATCTAAGTGCTTAATTTCTGTTGAAAATGGTTCATTAGTGCTTAATATGTTCATATAATCATTTGTCTTTAAAAGCTTTGGCCTAAATCTCTTAAAATTAGTTTTAAAAATGGATTTCATAATCTTAAAGGGGTGTTTGGGTCAAGGCTGAAAATGGGTCATTTTGGCTCTTGAATGGGTTGTGGTCATTTGATAAATTTCATTTAGCTATATTTAGGTCTTATAAGCTGTTTAATCAAGTTTTTATTTGTTGAATTTCAATTTCCAAGTTTATATTAGCTTATTTGTGAACCTGTTGAATTTTGCTTAAGTAGAAGTGCTTATTTTTGAGTTTTAGCTTAAAGTAGATATTAAGCTTTGTTTGCATATTAATTTTAAGTGTTTATATGCATTGGGTAAGTGTTGTTGTAATGTGCAAATGTGTTTTAAAGTTTAAGTTAGAATCTGCATGAGAGTTAAAAAAAGGGATAATTAGCTTTTTCATAAGCTCATTCTGGCTTATTTAGTGTTTCAAAATATCTTTTGAGTCTTAATTATTGTTCATTGAGCTTAAATCTCAATCTGTTTTTAGCTTATATCATCATAAGAATCCAATTGCTTGCTCATTTTTAAGCTCAAAAGTGCTTATTTTCAGTAAAATCAAAAAAATAGTAGTTTAGTCATTTGTGCTTATTGTGCTTATTCAAATGGCTTATTTAAAAAAGTGAATAGGTGGGCTTAATAAGGACTCATTAGTGAGCTTATTTCCAAAAGCACACTTTTCAGTTTGGCTTATTTAGGATTTTAGCTTATTTTCATTTTGGCTTATTTTAGAAAAAGTTAGAGTTTACTATATTTTGATGCAAATTGAGTTGAGTTAAGTTGTTTTTGGTTGAAAAGGCTTTTTGGAATCAGATTAAGCAACATATAAGCTTTCCAAAACATCTTTCCTTTTTCATTTTGGTTTAATTTTGAGCTTTTTACAGCTTATTTACTAAAAGTAAGTCCAAACCTTAACTTTCTGCAATCAGCAGCTTATTTGGCTTTTTTTTCGGGCCTTATGAGGTGCTTATTTTTATAAGTCCATTTAATAAAGTTCTTAAACATTCGTCCCGGACAACTTTTTGTGTTTTGAGTTTTGGCTAAAAACGATTTTTTTTAAATCAGCAGTTTTTGAGCCCTGTTTCTTCTCGGTCAGTTTTGCCGTCCGTTTCTGCTGGTCTTTGGTAGTATTGCACCGTTTCTGCTGGTTGTGATTAGTTTCTGCTGGGTAGTGTTTTTTTTCCTCTTTTTTGCATGCTGTTTTAGGTTTTGTTCCATTTAGATTGTATTTAGGGATTTCCTTATACCTAATTTTGCTTCCGTTGTTGTTAGGACTTTATAATCAATCAAAATCATTCTACCTCAATCTAAATCAAACCCAGATCAACTTTCATTTGCCAGCCTCGTTGGGGAATACGACCCCGGGGATCATACTTCGAATCTCTTTTATCATTGATTCTCTTATATATTTTATTTTCTAGGTAGGTCTTGACTTTTTACCTTGGTAAGGTGGTGAAGAGTTTGGATTTTCCATTGTATTTTATTATACTATATTGCGTGAATCATGGTCGAAGAGCACTAGCCGTATTTGTTTTTAGTGGGATGTATGTTTGACATCTTGGTTCTCGAAGTAACAAAACAGCTCATGTTATATCCACTACGAAGCCGAATACGGTAAGCGCCAGAATAGCATGTCAAACATAGCACTATGGATGAACAAGCTCTCATCGACTACGACGTTATGACTTAATGACGTTCCTCATGTGCGACAACAATGGCTGGCGGATTGGCTAGCAAAACCCCGGGTAGTGCAACATTATTGTCACCAAACATATCAAAATCGTCAACACTTTCTTCGCGATAATGTCCAGGATAGGGAAATATCTCAATCGAAAAAAGGCGGTCCGTCAAACAACAACGCCGACATTCCTTACTAGAACTCCTTAACGTGAAGCGTTTAAATATCTACGTCTGGTTTAGGATTGATGGAACACATTCCATATAAACCTTATGTGTCCGCTTCCTCTTCTTCTAGTTCGATTCTTCGGTCTTTGTTTCACTCTGTGGTCGTGACAACTTTGAATACTTATCTGAAGTACTTTAAAGCATTTTGATATTCGCGAAATGCAACTTAAAATGTCACTCCTTCCTTTGTTTTAAATTTTCATCAAAAATCAAATAAAAATACCCTTTACTGAGGGCTGGCCCATAAATAGGCGGGGGGACCCCCATATTATTTGGGACCGCAGGAGATTTGGCGCCATCAGACAGTCAGACCATATATGGAACACTTAACAAAAAATTTCAAAACACAAAAACAAAACACTCCTTATCTGCTGCCATTGACGAACAGCACAAAAAACCCACAAAACTCAAATCAAACCAATTTAAAAGCATCAAGTGAGATCTAAGTCAAACACTATAATCAATACTTAACATCACAAACAGTATCAATTGTAGTATTTCATTCTATTTTCTTTCAATTGAGTTTAGGGTTCATGATGAACATAAAAATTGAAATTTGGGATTTTTTATTTTTATTTTAATTTTGTACAATTAAGACTAATAGGATACAAAGCTACAAACTATATGTTTCCAGTAGACATAGGATTTGGCATACATTAGTAAGTTAACTGAATATTGCTTTTTGAACAAAAACCCTTATTTTTATTTTCAAATCAACCTCAGTTAGGAACACATATTAAAATTGTGTGTTTTGCAGTGTCAATACAACCTAAAAACATTTTCAAAACACATGCATAATGATCTCAGAACAAATATCGAGATACATAATTTCATTATGTATTTTTCGGACTTGTTTGGTTGAGCAAAATCAAACTAAGACGCGTTTTTGGTGTAACTCTTAGGATTTTATTTTAGATGTCGATGGTAATTGTTAATCCAATTTGCTTACATTTAGGCACACACTAGAAACTTGCGCATGACAAATTACATGTGAAAAAGTAATAAAATGTGATTTCATTCTCTTCTAGGAAACTCTTCCAAATTTAAAAACCTTTCCCAAAAAAAAAAAAATCTTCTGCAAGATTACAAACATTCATGACACCTAATCCCCTATAATGTCCATGGATTCGTTCTCAAATAAAAAAAAACTAAGAAACTTGAAGAAAGTTACATTCACGAGGGTCGGCGTCCGGTTTTTGTATAACTTTACGGATACTAAACTAGTTCGTCTTTGTTTTCATTTTGTCGAGTTGAGTGTCTTCTTGAAATCAATGTAAAGTATGCTCCTCGTTTCTATTTCGAGTTTTATAGTAAATATCGTTTGTGTTATTCCGTACGATGGTCAAATGTTTGTCGAATCTTGTTTTGTCATTCAAAATCAACTCTTCCCCTACTCTCTTGCAAATTTTGCTCAAATTCTTGACGTTCCCTGTGAAGGAGCCTGTGTCTTTACCGATAGGTGGATGGAGACTTGATAAGAAAGGTCAAGTCGTCGATCCGTCTATTGAGGAGGAGATTGATTGTTCATGATTATCAATGTTCACTCGTGAAATCATACCAACTTGAAACCTTTAGAGGAAATCATCCTGGAAAAAACGTCTTTTGTTTGGATGGTAATAGGGATCATGTTCCTGGTTGTCTTGTCTCTTTCGTTTTATGCTTTTACTATGCGTTACACTCCCGGAAAGATTTCATCTTGCCTATTACATGGCAAAATGAATGGAGTGGGTTCACTAAGAAGCTTAGGTTAATTCTACCCTATGGTATGCTATTAAACTCACTTGTTTAATTCATCCATGTATGAATATCCCTGTGTTGTTACACGAGTCTTATTGTCTTGTACGATCGTGTAATGAATCCACTTTTCCGCTCAACTTAGAGCGAAAACCTAGAAAGGGTCGTGGCACGGGAGAATGAGGTTGTCGGCATTCTTATTCTTGTCTTCCGCCTTCGATCAACCATCCTCATCTCATCTCAACGATGATGATGACGATGGGAATAATGAAGGAACCTTGCGTGCAAGCACTCCTTCCCCTATTCGTTATGTCAATTCCCTAACCAATCAAGTTCCTCAAGTTTTTCAAAACCCACCCAATGTCGACCAAAACATGGAACCTTTTTACACCCGCCAAACCTAAATCCTCAACCGTCAAGTGCAATTAAGAGATGAGTAATGTGGTGGAGTAAGGTCAATCGGAAAAAGCCTTAGAAGGTTGTGGAGAAACATAAGGAAGTAAGCAATGAGTGAAATTGCTTTATGACATTATTATCTATATTATTTACTAATTCATTATGATTAGGTGTTTAATCTTATGCTACTTATTAGTAACTTATTATTTAGTATGGGAAACTTAGATTGCCATGGATGATCTTTCAATTTTATCATCCCAAACCAATGCTTGCATGCACCTTGATAGACTCTTTGCTATATGTATGTTATTATGCATGCTTATCCTTTGATAAATCGTTGCTTACAATATTTCCCATATAAAATCTTTGATAGTTGATATTATGAAATTAGATAATGAGTCTTAGATGATTCATGATGAAATAGAATTAACTGAAAAAGGAGAATTTGGAAATTCTTTAAATACAACATTTCAGGAAATTATAGGAAAAAAAATTTGTCTCCAGAAAACGGCCCCCTTAAATACTAGGCGGCCCCCTAATATATATGGGACCGCCGGGTAATTAAGGGACCGCCATCAGAGGTCACGGATTCTTCTACTGTGACCTTCTGAATTTCTGTGCAGTTGACCACTATCCCATCTAGGCACAACTATAATTTCTGCATTTTGACAAACACCTTTTTGGAATCTCAAACCTCAAACCCCATGCCTTACTTCTTCAATCCATCTCTTCCACCTTAAATCATGAACTCTCCTCTACCATCATCTTCCTCAACCAAACTCTACCATGAATTCCACCAATGCTTCTTCTTCAAACCCTTCCAAGAAAATCAAATTAACCATAATCCCTCCTAGACAACTATTTGTCAACATCTCTAGTGATGAAGAAGTCACCACTACACCTTCTCCTACCACCACTTCTTCATCTCCAACTCCTCCAAATGCACCATCAAAAACTCCATCCACAAATCAAACCTCCTCAAGCCAAGATAATACATCTTCTTCTTTTCAATCAAAACTTCAAATTTCACCTCCATCCTTAAATGAACCAACCTCTCCTCAACCTTTGAACCCTTTGCTTAAGAACATCTTGGATGTCCCTCCTAGACCTTTAAACCCTCAACCATTTTAAAGCCTTCCTTCTTTGGATATCACTCTATCACTATCACCAATCATACCTCTTAAAAATCTCTCAAGTCCACCTTCACCATCACCACCAACACCTCAACCTCCTATCATGGGACACCTACTCTACTACAACTATCATGACTATCATGGATCAACTTGTATTTGTTGTTTCCATAACCGTAACCTCCATTTGAACCTCCGAGATAAAATGAACATTATGTTTGCTCATCTTGAGTATCTTCTAACCACCGCCTTCACAACCCATTTTCACCTCCACCATAGACCCTTTTCAAATGGCATAATAATGGAAAATCCAAAGACATTTTGTTTAAAAAGTCATTCTCTATGAATCATGAATCATTTAAGACTTATGTAGTATTATGTCTCTTTATCTTGTATTAGTTCTAGTTTTATTTTGCATGAATGTATTAGTTGGTTGTGCTAATGTATGAGTTTCTTGTTGGTGGAATGAAACTCTTCTTTTGTTAATTTAAATACAATGTGTTAACTTGAAAGATATTTGTCTTGCACTTGTCCTTCTTACCTTGTTTTGTAACAAACAAATTATCGTAAGATCGATCCCTTGGTGCCCCGAACGAGGGGGAGCATACATCAAAGAGGAGTCTTTAATCGTCAAATTCTTTCTCTCTACTACAATTCGACGATCAACCTTTTTGGATTCGACAAAAAGGGAGAGAAATGGAATTAAACTCATTAGTAATTTATAAACCTCTAATTTTATACTAAATGAGTTTATATCTTTTTATCATCATCAAAAGGAAGAGATTGTTATACAATAATGTCTAAAAATGTTATTTTTATTTTTGACTCTCGATGTTTTGATAATACAAAATGTAAAAACGTTTTTATGATAAAATTTAAAAAACGCTTTATTAAATTACTAACGTAAAATTATTTCTCTAAGATTAATCACTTTAGGTAGGGAATAACAAAATCATTAAACAGATTAGTGATTAAGGAAAATATTTTTCTTAAACCTTACATTTTTTACAAATGTGTTTTTTATATAAATATAAACAAAATATTTTTTTATTAAAGAAATATATTATTAAAATTATAAATTTGAAATCAGATTTTCCCCCCCCCCCCCAAAAGGAAGCGTTCTAAAACAAATAACACATTTCCACAAAAAAGACAAAAGAGAAAGCGTAGTTACGGTGGCCCCCTTATAGGCCTGGCGCCCCCCCCTATATATTTGGGACAGTTCGGGTACCACCGCCAGCACAACGACTTTTTTGTTCTCCTATAATATGCGGCCACCCGTCTGAAAAAACAAAACCTCTATCACGAATTTTCTCAGATCTAACTTTTATGTCTTTCTTTCTTTTTCTAAAAAATATCTTAATACTACATACCTTGATCTTGTTTCAAGTGGATTTACTTCTTTCTTCCTCCCATTTTTTTCTAATCAATGTGGCAGAGAAGAACAATCATATTCTTTACATATGAATTATGATTAAGTGATCTCCTTATTACTCCTCAAGATCACAAAGTCTTTATTATTTTAACCTTTATGTTGTTGTGGTAAATTAGATTGTGGTTGTAGATCCAATTGTGTAAATTATGATTTGTGATTTCGAATTGTATGTCAATCCAAGAGTATATATCTTGTGAGTGTGTATAAGACTTAGTGAAGTTTAGTTTGGTTTAGCTAATATTAGGACTAGACATCTAGCTTTGTGTTGAAATGAGAGTAAGCGAATGTAACGATTTTCTCGCCTAAAGGGAGCTGTTTGACATTAGTTGAATCTCAAGTGGATAAGTACTCGGGGAGTGGAAGTAGGAAATGAAGAGGTGCTTCGTAAGCGAAACACTTACCACTATTTAAAAAAAAATAAATAATTTTTTTCTTTTTGGGTGTCTTGGTTTGATCTTTTTCTTCTCTATTCTCTATATGGTTATTGTTTACTTAGTTCATTACATTAGATAGTTTAGTTGTGATTTATATTGTTGATTGATTGACATACAACTCGAATCAAATCATTTTATAAGCAAAGTTTTAAAACGGTCAAATTAACCGGTAAACTATTCAACCCCCCTTCTAGTTTCCTACAGGAAATTATTTATAGAAATAATCTTGCTTAAAATTGGTCACATAATTATAGTAATAATATATAGGATATGTTTTACAAGATCTTCTAAAATGTTTAAAAATTGTTTTATTTACGTTTTAGATTTGCAGTAAATATTTGTTGCTTATTTATCTAGTTTATAAATTGTCAACCATGGATTACATGCATGTAACCCATGGTTTAGTAAGCTTAAATGCGCTCTCGCTATATATGTATGAGAGTTGGTTATGTGAATTATTTAATTGCAATATTCGGGAAGACCCTTTTGTTGAATTAGCTGCATAACTGATTAGTTTAGTATGATTAATTTTGTTTAATATGTTTTGCATGTTTTATATTTATGTTGATTTTATATAATTATGCAAAAACGATTTTCAAAATTAATATGGACTAAAAGTACATGATTTTTATTGTGTGTATATTGATACACACACTTTGTAAAATCATGGACTATAGACGTAAACATTGTAACTTTCTTGAAAAATGATCTATAACGCAGGGGTTTAGTGGTTTCCGCAAGGAAACCCGTGACGAAACATGCAAGAATACACAATATTTACATAAACGGGTTTAACAATATTTTACGTATCTTGTAAATCATTACTAGGGTTGATTACTTCCCATGGGGATTTAACCTTATCCATAGTAATATTTTTAGTACTCAGAAATATTGTAAAAAAGACAACCCTAATTTTATAAATGGCATGAAAATTTATAAAATTAAGGGATAATAGAAAGATTTTAAAACAAGTAAAAATGGAAAGGTTTTAAAATTAAATAGTGTCATAAGGTTGTATGCATGCTTCCTTATATACAAATTTTGGTAATACTATTTTATCAAATAATACCCTGAAAATTAAGTCTGTATGCCATCCAAGTATGGAATCACTTGAGTTTGTTTTTTACTCTAAGACAGTCTTAGGTGAATTGCAAAACAAGGTAATATAACAATCGTATGGTCAGACTTGAGACTGTAAAATTACATATTTTGTATTGGATGACTTATATCGAGTATGGTTGGTTAGACCTTCGACCCAAGGCATACGATGGGGTGAAACATGCTACTAGACAATATAATTCTGGATTATATTGCCCGGTGCCCCATAATGGCTAAGAGTTGCACATGTTGGCAATTATCTCACGCAGATTACCTTTTGGGTTATACCATTTCTAGTAGATCAACTTCATTAATGGTATATCGTCAAGTTGGATCTTAGACTCTTATTAAAATTAATTGTTAATTTTTTTGCAATAAATATGGGTAATTAATTTTATAAGAGATAATTATCAAAATTACTAATACTTTTTGAACTTTAATTGTTTTATAGATGGGTGCTACTGCCAAAACATAAACAATACGACTATCAGGTCAATTCTCCTAGCGTAGAAACTTACTGGTTTGAATTTCACAAACTAGTACCGCAATCTTAGAATTCTTCTTAGGTACGAGAAAAAGATGAAGTTTGTGGAACTGCCCATTGGACCCGCTCCTGATCCTAAAACTGCTGATCCTAACGCTATTGACAAGTACTATAAGTCTATCAATATTGAACAGGAGGTTGCATGTCTTATGATGTCTAGTATGTCTCCAGACCTACAGAGGACTTTGGAGAAATACAATGCATATGACATGATGAAAGAACTGAAAACTATATTCGAAGAGCAGGCTAAACAAGAACTGTTTGAAACAGTTAAAGCATTCCATGCTTGCAAACAGGAAGACGATCAATCAGTAAGCTCTTATTTCTTAAAGATGAAAAGCTACTTGGACACTTTAAAACACCTAGGCTATCCAATGCCCAATGAACTTGGTGTGAGTTTATTTGAATATCTAGCAACAAGGACTATGATCAGTTTGTTCAGAACTATAATATGCATAGCATAGGGAAGTTGCTAGCTGAGTTACATGCTATGCTGAAACTCCATGGGAAAGGTATTACAAAGAAGGCTGAAACTCCTACCGTGTGAGGGAAGGATCAGAAGGACAAAAAGAAGAAACCGCAAGGGGCAAATGGTAAAGGTAAGGGAAAGAATAAGCTTGCTTATGATCCCAAACCCAAGATCCCACCGCCACCTAAGAGAGAACATCTGAAAAAGGACTCGATCTGCCACCACTGTAAGAAAGTTGGTCACTGGAGGAGGAATTTGTTGTCCTACCATGATGAGTTGAAGAAGAGAAAGAATGCTAGCGTGACTAGTACTTCGGGTATCTTCACTATAGAACTCTATGCTTTTCTTAATAAGACTTAGGTGTATGATACAGGTTGTGGAACTCATATCTGTAATACTTCTCAAGGACTTAGAGAAAGAAGGAAGTTGAAACATGGAGCTTTAAGTTTATACATGGGCAATGGAATGCGTGTAGCCGTTAAAGCTATCAGAATTTTTAATTTAATTCTTTCTAGTGGTTTAATATTTGTATTAGACAACTGTCATTTCGCACCTAGTGTTACTAGGGGTGTTGTTTCAATTTCTCATTTGGTTAATAACGGTTATATTCATACATTTACGAATTATGGTATTTCTGTTTCCAAAGATAATGTGTTTTATTTTAATGCAATTCCACGTTATCGTATTTATGAAATAGATATGCGTAATCTTTATCCAAATGTTAGTTCTATGTATAATGTTAGCAATAAAAGAGCCAAACATGGGTTGGACTCTTACTATCTATGGCATTGTCGTCTTGGACAGATAAACAAAAAACGCATGGACATGCATTAGCGTGATGGGCTCTTGCAACCCAACCACGATGAATCACATGAGAAGTGTAATTCTTGTATATCTGGGAAGACGGCGCGAAGCTTTTTCAACATCAAGTGGAAAGAGCTAAGGATCTATTAGGACTTATACACACGGATGTATGTGGCCCGTTTAGAATTGTGTCAAGAGAAGGTGCTAGTTACTTCATCACCTTTACAAATGATTTCAACCGTTATGGTTTTGTTTACTTGATGAAACATAAACATGAGGAGTTTGAAACATTTAAGGTCTTTCAGAATGAAGTTGAAAATCAACTTGGTAAAAAGATAAATGCTATTCGATCCGACCGAGGAGGAGAATACCTGAGTCATGAGTTTTTTAATCATATGAAAAGTTGTGGTATCGTATCCCAACTAACTCTACCTTACACACCACAACATAACGGGGTGTCTTAGAGGGGGAATCGAACTTTACTTGATATGGTTCGATCCATGATGAATCTAAAAACTCTACCAAAATCCTTTTTTAGTTATGCTCTCGAGACTGCTGCTCGCATTCTCAATATGGTTCGAACTAAGAAGGTTGATAGGACGGCTTATGAAATATGGCATGAGAAATCTCCCAAGTTGTCCTACTTAAGGGGTTTAGGATGTGAGCATTCGTGAAGCGAGACGATGATAAACTTGATCCAGATCATTATAGTGTCATTTCATGGTTTCCCTAATGGAAAGATGGGTTACTACTTTTACTATCCACTCGAAAACAAGATCTTTGTTTCTCAAAACACTAAGTTCTTTGAAAATAGTTTCATGGTACAAGAAGCAAGTGGGAGTCATGGACTTCTAGAAATGAGTGGGAGTGATAAAGGGATTGAATTAATTCAAGAGGAAGATACACAACCTTCTGAAAATACTAGCAAAGGACATACTGAGATCGCGCCTACCGAGGTCGAGTCCCAGAATATTAGAGTTCCTATTCGTATATCAGCAAGGATACCTCAAGTACCAGATAGATATGGATACTATGTAGATATTAAGGAGTATGAATTAGGGGATTTTAATGAACCTCCTAATTATAAAGTTGCATTAGCAAATCCTAAATCTGACAAATGGCTTAAAGCTATGAATACGGAAATGCAATCCATGAAAGATAACCAAGTCTGGTATTTGGTCGATCTTCTATCCAGTGGTCGAACTGTTAGATGAAAGTGGCTCTTAAAGAAGAAGACTAACATGGATAGCAATGTACACACCTTTAAAGCTCTTCTTGTAGCAAAAGGCTTTACCCAAACCTACTATGTAGATTATAGGGAAACCTTCTCGCTTGTTGCAGACATTAGAGCTATAAGGTTTCTTTTAGCCATAGCCGCGTTCTATGACTATAAGATTTGGCAAATGGATGTCAAGACAGCCTTTCTAAATGGTCACCTAAGAGAGGATGTATATATGGTGCAACTAGAAGGGTTTGTTGATCCAAACCATCCCAACAAAGTATGCAAACTTCAACGTTCCATTTATGGTTTGAAGCAAGCATCTAGAAGTTGGAACTTAGAGCCTAGGCGCGCCTTAAGGCGCGCTTTTTAAAACTATGAGTGCGAGTAATATTGCATTCCCAGTCTTGTATGTCGATGACATATTACTTATGGAAAATAGCGTTACAATGCTGCAAGAAGTAAAATCTTGGCTTTTGTAAGTGTTTAACTATGAAAGACTTAGGAGAAGCAGCATATATCCTTGGAATCAAGATCATATGTGATAGATCTAAGCGGTTGATTGCTCTTAGTCAAAGTGCTTATCTAGAGAAAATTCTAAAGAAATCGAGAATGGAAAACTCCAAGAAGGGGTATACTCCAATGATGGAAAAGCCTAACTATAGAAAGTCGCAAGATGCTAAAACACCTACTGAGGTACAACGTATGCAGAGAGTTCCTTACGCTTCGGCCATAGGTTCAATCATGTATGCGGTTAAATGCACTAGACCTGATGTTGACTTTGCGCAATATTTGTGTAGTCGTTTTTAGTAAAATCCTGGTGAGCTTCACTAGACTGCTGTAAAAACTATTCTTAAGTATTTGAGGAATACTAAAGATATAGCTCTTGTGTATGGGGAAAACTTAAAGATGAGCTGAAAGTATCATGTTATGCTGATGCAAATTTTCAAACGGATAAAGACGATACAAAATCTCAAACGAGATATGTGTTCGCACTTAATGATGGAGCCGTAGACTGGAAGAGTGCCAAGCAAAGCACTACTGCTATGTCTTCTACAGAAGCTGAGTACATTGCTGCTGATGAAGCATCAATGGAAGCAGTCTGGATGAGGAAATTTATTGATGGACTAGGAAATGTCATGCCATCGAATAAAAGGCCTATGAAGATGCTATGTGACAATGAGCCTGCATTAGCTATCGTCAGTGATCCCGAAATCTTAAAGGGAGCCAAACATTTTCAGAGGAAATATCATTACATTCGTGAAGTAATTCAAGAAGGTGAAATTGTCCTGAAGAAAGTTCACACAGATGACAACGTAGCTGATCCGTTTACAAAACCAATGCCATTCAATAAGCATTTTGAACATGTTATGGCGATTGGAATTGTTCCTGCTAGTAGTCTCATGTAAATCTGTGATGTATTAGTTAGTATTTGGATAATGGGATGTTAAACGATTGTTATGTTCTTTTTGAATGAATTAATATACGTGGTATCTTGTTTTCATTTTTATAATGATTGTGTCCTATATTTGCATGTTTATATCCATGAATGACTTGTCGCATTCTAAAGCTATGTCCATTACCAGTTACCGATGTGGGAATATTGTTAAGACAATGTAAATGTGAGTGTCTGGTTGTATTCCGAAGAATACGTAAAGATGATTCTGCCAGCTTCGCATGTTATTCAATGAGGTTGAATATTGGATACCCCACCGTGTGATAATCACTTTATGGATCGGCGTCATTGGGTACATTACACACATGGTGAAAGTTATGTTTATCCTTAGACTTGAGATGCAAGCGGGTTTTGCATGTATGGATGGCATTTCTTGATAATAAGCCTATGGCTAGTCTGTCAAAAGGTAGTTATAAGGGATGTTTACTTACTGGGCCCCTCGTTGGTTTGATAAGATATTTGCATGGCCATGCCCAACATGTAGTTAAGATGATTCTTTTTATATTTGGTGATCTAAATCAAGTATATATGCGAGAAACAGAATCGTTAAAGTATGGAATGACTATTGATCTATATCCATATTTAACATGTATCTGAATCAAATGGATAGAACTGACTGAGTCCATAGAAGGCTGAGTTGTTTTCCAAAAACTCTAAACTCAGGTATTTCTAAGAGCATTGATGATGTTGCTAGACTATTTGTCAATGTTAGTATGTTATATGATATGAATGAGACATTCACCAGTGGGAACTGTTGGGTTTGTGCTCATGTCATACGAATATTTATACGGCTAGAAATACATGAGCCTACAGGGTCACACACGTTATACATTTAGGTATCATTATATTAATGTTAATAATAATATAATTGTATATTTATTATTTATATTAATATATGATTTGACGAATAAACACTAATGGTCGTTAATTAGTTAATTAATTATAACTAACTAATAATGCTTTTTAATTAATGGGTAATTAAATATAATTAACCATAAACAATTAGAAAAGTAAAAAAGACAGCCCTAAGGAGTGTTTTCTTTTGTTAGAATGGCTAGGACCCAAGGAGGAGGTTGGATTAGGCTTTAAGCTATTTTTCCTACAAGGAATGTAATTTAGGTAAACCCTAAATCTATCCATATATAAGGAGGATCCTAGAGCTCATAATTCTCATCCCTTGTCTTTCTCTCTTGGTTCGATCGCAACATAGAACCCAAAAGGGTTTTCTGGTTTTGTTTTCTTGGTGTTTACATATTCGTTAGTCAAGAACTAGCATTCGTGTGATACTGCTTGACGTGTAGTGTATGAACCGCGTGGAGGTTACTTACTTTAGTAACTTGGAGTAGTTTTTGGTAAGCACGTTTATTAAACACATGCATGTACTCAAAGAATCTTGCATTCGTCACTAGCTTGATTGCTAACGGTATGTTTCCTTACTTATGTTTTTATGTGTTAATTATTTATGCTATATAAATAATATCCGCTGCGTAGCTCGTAGAATATTATGTGTAATATTATGGTTATTTGATAACAATTTCCAACAGGTTTTCCTGGAGACCTTACAAATAGATAACTGATTTACAAAAAGAGAAGGATGGTCAATTTGGTATGTACGATTACGATATTTTCTAAATGTGTGAATATACAATGTCATTAACCATGATGATAATATCAACCCTGTAAAAAGTTTTATAAACCTGTTTTTTAATTTTATGTCATGTGTAGATGTTGTTGGTCAAGTTGTTGCTTGTGAAGATCTTGATAATTATGATAAAAATGGAAAAGCAGGAAAGAAGAAGCCACTGACACTCCTTGATGATGAGGAAATATTTACCAGATTATTATTTTAACGTTTATTCAGATACAATTCCAACAAAACCCATTTTGCTGATAAATTGCTTTGTAATGTTATTTGTAGGGGCAATGAGATTAATTGCACTTTGTGGGATGATTTGCGTAACATTTGAATGACTTTTTGAATACATGAGGTAACCATGGCAGGATTATTTTGGTCCTTCAACTTGAAATGATGAAGTTTTGAGATGGTAAATTCTATGACATTCAATTTTAAATAGTAATCTTGGTATGTTTTAATATACGTATTCATTTTAATTGTCTTATTTGAATCCTTGCCATTTTTATGTAGGCAAGATATGTGACAAAATGGGTACTAGGGAACAAAATTGTATCTTTTTAATGGCAACGAATGTATTTCAGAAGATGAATTGAAAGAGGTCAAAGAGTTTGGCAAAGGTATTTGAGAGAAAATAACATATTTTAAGATTTATTTTGAAATTGTAACACCCCCGTTTTCACAATGCGCAGCGGAATCCACAATGGGTGTTACTTCAAAGCACAATACACCAAGATATAGAAAACGACTCAAAAGAGACGTTTGCAAAACATGTGTTCCATTCTTGTAAATCAGAGTAAATGCGTTTAGTCCCATAGAAATCGTAACCAAATCCATCACAACATTTGAAAAGTAATTGTTTCAAATTTAAAGACATTGTTTTATGAAAATAAGGAACACATTAGCAAGCTTCTACACAAGCGATCACACACACAAGACCTCCACTCCATCGTTGCCATCACCCTTGGTTACCTGAGATAAAACATGCTAAAAACTTCAACAAAATTGTTGAGTGAATCCACAGAGTTTATAAACAATGAGTATAAAACTTTGAACACACGTATAGTTCTCGGGAAAAACATTGCAACGAATACAATGTATCAAATTCATTTCATGCATTGAGCTCATGACACCGATACCTTAACACTACATATATCTTTTCATATGTCTACAATTTGCCCCGAAACAAGGTATGATTGCCACATACCTACTCGTCTCCATACAAAACGTCTGTTTGACAGGGTGTTCACCGTCGGATCCATACCCCGGACGGGGTTGTCAAACCCAATAGATATATTTAATGCACAAGCGTTTACCTCACCGGGTAATTAACGGTTCATGATATTAGGGACTTTGGCAATAGCTACTCATGCGGAAATATCTCATAATCGGGTCTAGCATACCATTAAATCTCATGTGTTCGATTTTCAAAAACAAGCATGTATCTCCCTCGCGGGTTTATAAAACAATCAAAAGATTTAAAATGCGAGGCTATGAACTCACCTTAATCAAGAGTATCCAATCAAACAACTTAACACGAGCAAACAACTTTATATAATATATATAGCGGTACGTGACTACGAGAACATCTATCATAAAATCATAAATAGCATATATATAATTATATACCACGATCTCCAAGTGCGACGCAAAATATTCATTTCGACGCACCAACCATGATACAACATTTACCGCAAAGTTTCTATTTTTAGTAAGTTGTCGAAAGTAAGGATAATACAGAATCCAAAATAATATTTCGTCGTTACGTTCCTAACTTAACCAACCTCTTGACATCGAAAGTCCATACTTCAATTGCAACACCCCCAAATTGGGTCACAGCGGAATAAGGGTCCGGGGCGTGTTACTTCATAGATCAATAACACATGATGTATATAGAACGACCAAAAGTCATTTAAAACTGATACATTGGAGTTAACAAAGTATTTGTTACATAAGCCGAAGCTTCACTTGTTCACTTGTTCAACATACAAAGATTTCTAGCCTATAACAGTTATACAAAATGTAATGCGACACAATCTTTAATGCATGATATCCAAATCAAAACCACCAATATATCCCAAGTGTATGTATCCCTTGCACCTCGTGCTTACTGATCCCTTGAAAAACATTGCTTTAAAAAGTCAACAATAATGTTGGTGAATTCATAGGTTTTGTAAAATCGTATATTGTGGGACCACAAGATTTCCCAAGTGTATGATAATGCAACAGATGCAGACATCATATAAATGTAATTAC
>BQNB010031677.1:0-53777 GCA_026074375.1 Tanacetum coccineum | reverse complement strand
GTGTGGTCTTTCGTGGATGCGAAGAAACAAGGATTTCCTTTCTACTTTCCCAAACAATGTCACTTTTCAGGAAATTCTTCATCTGATCAATGGGATATTGATGCTCATCTCCTGAAGTACATCTTTGTCTCAACATCTAAGTAACCATTTTCTTTAATTTTTCTTCATCAATTGTCAGTGATACTTCTTCCATATTATCTTGTGACATTTGCTTCGTTGGTATTTCATCATCATCTAAAGCATAAAACTCAGTCTAAAAATCACAATCGTCTTCTTGCTCTTGATTTCATAAAGTTGATGGACCTTGTTCATTTTCATTGACCTGTCCAGATGATGATTCTCCAGACACATATGCTTCATACTCAAAAGTCTTCTGCCGCTTTGCACGATTCTCCCCCTCAGGATGAGCATCATCATGAGGATCTTCCTGATCTCTTGGGCGAACGGCAGAAGTTCTACATGTAGTTTGTGGTACCTAAAGAGTCACAAACTTCATCTAAAGTGCAAGCCATATTGCTATGTCTTGTGGCTGCAACTGAGGATCGGCTTTCATAGAAAGATACAGTTGATATTGTTGTTCTGGAACAGAGGGTATTTGTGATTAAACTGGATGAACATGAAGATTATGTCCAGACATATAACTTCTTACTGACGCATCAACTTAAGAAGGAATGTAAATATCAATAGCTTTCTAAATTTGTGAGGAAATTTCAGCCTGTATATTCCCACGCTCTTGTAAAATAGCTTTATCAATCATCCGTTCCATCTCTTTTTTAGTCTTTTGTCTTTCTAGAATCAGCTCTTCCGCAACATACACTGGAACTTGATCTCGAACCTGCTCAGGAACTTGCTTTTTAACTTGCTCTTTAATATGCGTATCTACCATAGTGGGTAATGATTTGACAATTACTTCTTAGAGATGATCAGCAAGAGTATCAAATGACTTCCTTGACAGAAACCTTGCTTTCAAATGTTCAAACAAATATGTATAACATCCCTGTAACTCCTGAAAGAAATTATTGTATTGTTTAAAACGAGCAGGTTTGGATTTGAATAATGATAGAAGTCAGTTTGTTGTAGATAAGTTAGTGCTGGGTGATCTTGATGATGGTGTAGTTTTAGTATCAGTTACCGTCAATTCCTGGAGTTTCTTAGTATCCAAAGATACAAGATCAGTATGAATCCTAGGAGATCTAATTGGTGTGGGGAATGGTGTACTCCTAGAATCCTCTACAATCTTACCTTTCTCCCTTTGCTTTAATTCATACACTTCATCAGTTATTTCTTCCTCCTCTTCATTAACATTCACAGGTTTGACAACATTATTAATTTCCACCTCTTCATCATTAGTGATCTCCACCTCCTTATCATTAGTAATCTCCACCTCCGGACTTTCCTTATCACTCCTGGGCTCTAACCTAGTACCGAGAATATTTGATTCATCATTCCTAGGGAGTAAACTATCATCAACCATCTTTTCAATCTCTACGGACACCAAGTGCTCTTTGACCAGTTCCACGTTTTCTCTAGCTTCTTGCTCTTCTTGACTTTTGTGCTCAGCAAGACTTACTTGTAATGTGTCTTGTAAAATCATTTCATCTGCTTTATCAACAGTTGTCCCTGGAGCTGGTGGAGTAAGTCGTGTGGATCTCCTTTCAGGAAGACGAAAATGAATCACAGTTGATCGTTTTGGAGCACTTGACTCTGCTTTATCCATTTTAGGGTTAGGTGACCTAGGAGCGCTAAGTGTCCTATGTGTTCCTTAGGTAGAGTCAGTCGGCTGTGACTGAGTCAGAGGAACATCTAACCCAAACACCTCCGCATACATCTGATAATGCTCTGTGTGCTTCATTTCTTTTGAAATCATCCATTCTGAAATTTTCATTCCAACTTTGTCTTTGTATCTCCCTGATTTAAAGATATTTTTCATTATATCATCATCTTGCAGGTTGTGATACTTATCTCGAGCATGTCTTGAAATTTCAGGGAAACTAGTCATGTAATGACTAATGATGATCTTTGTAAATCTTGGATAAGGAATCGAAGATGTTGGATGATGAAGAAAATAGTAAAGTCCTTCCCATAATAACTCCGCATAATCCACATGAATATTATTGACAAAGCAATATGTAACACCCCCAAATTGGGTCACAGCGGAATGAGGGTCCGGGGCGTGTTACTTCATAGATCAATAAGACAAGATGTATATAGAACGACCAAAAAGTCATTTAAAACTGATACATTGGAATTAACAAAGTATTTGTTACATAAGTTGAAGCTTCAGTTGTCCACTTGTTCAAAATACAAAGATTTCTAGCCCATAACAGTTATACAAAATGTAATGCGACAAAATCTTTAATGCATGATATCCAAATCAAAACCACCAATGTATCCCTTGCACCTCGTGCTTATTGATCCCCTAAAAAACATTGCTTTAAAATGTCAACAATAATGTTGGTGAATTCATAGGTTTGATAAATTGTATATTGTAGGACCATAAGATTTCCCAAGTGTATGATAATGCAACAGATGCAGACATCATATAAATGTAATTACGTTGCCCTAAGCTCATGACACTGAAGCTCGACATAAATGAATACCATATAAATGGCCTACATTGCCCGTGATGATGTTCTAACCCGCAACATCCTATGTTCGACATGGTATATGTTCGTTTGCCCAGTGATAGCTAATCACCCGAACGGGGATGTCAATCCCAATAGATCTATTCATAACATTCGCGCTCACAATCCAGTAACTGACAGTTCATGATAATGGGCTCAACTAGGGTTATCGCTACTTAGGCAACACGTAATCATAATGTAAAACTTATCCACTTGTGTCCAATTATAAAACAGTGCATGTTTCTCACCCCAAAAACTTATAAAACAAATCATGTAAAACGTGGGGCTATGAACTCACCTTGAGTGAGCGAATATCAAGTAAGTATATCCATAGATAATGCACAACGCAAATCGGCAGATTAACCTATTTAATTAAGGTCGTATAAGTACAAATCACGTTGGGTAATTACTACCATGCATTAATTCTAATAGCCTAATCATACAATCTATTCATTTTGGAAAAATTCGTGTTTATAAGTTAAAAGTCTTATATATTACCATTGTAGTAAAACTGGCGTTAAACTTTCGCGTTTTTAAGCCCGATTTTTGACGTTTTCTTTGCCCCGCTTTTCGTTTTAGTATGAGTTATCATAATTTGAATTTTCATATTTTTGATCCTATGATGAAACCAATACTTTTTATGTTTACACAGTTATAAGTTATTATTTTTATAGTTTTAGTTATCGTCAAACCCGTAAACGTCGTATTTTATTCGTTATAGCTCCGTTTTTAGCTATTATTTTGAGCACGTTCTCGTAATTGAAAGTTCTAATGATTTATGAGGTTTACAAAAATAAAAGTTTCTGTCATGAATAGTAACTTTTATAAAAATAGTTTTATAAAAGTATTAATTGTCGTAAACTCGCGAAATTCATAACTCATTCGTTATTAATTAAAATTTTTTGTTTCTTATCATTTTGGAATCCTAAAAATATATGTAATTTGTTAAAAATACTAAACTTGCTGTTTTATATAATTTTTATAAATTGTTTTATAAAAATTCTTTTATAAATCCGTTTATTTATCGCATAACTTGTTTTTACAGTAACTTTTTCGTTATTTATCTGTTTTTCAAGTTTCTTAGCTTTTTGGAATCGTCATGAGACGTATTATTTTATAAGAAAATAAAATGGGCAGGTAGTATGTCGAATTAAAACAGAAAGTTAGATGCCTTTCTTGATTCCATATGTAAACTTTGTTTTTATACTTTTCAACTTTTGTAACTTTACCATAAATCTTTTATACTATATATATATTATGTGTCTTACATATAATAAGGTCCATTAGTCCATCATTGTCCTCATATGTCCAAATTACCAAGATTAACAAGTTTATCAAGTTGATTATACACATTTACTTGTAGCTTTTCATGTAAATCGTTAAAAACCCTAATCTTTCATTAACACTTTTTAGGCTTAACCAAGGTTGTTCATCACTTATACTTCCATTATAAACTTATTTTAGTGTTCATATAACATCACTAAAAGTCCATAAACAAGATTAACATGTCATTTGCATTACTTTTAATTGTAACATATTAAGTAAACTTTTAAAACCCTAATTTGTATTTATCCATTTTTACACCAAAACAACATGGTACAATCCTTTTACATCCATTTTAACATGATCTTATTAACATCATAACATGTTTAAAAGTGAACAAATCCATAACTACAAGTAAGAATCCCCTTTACTTGTTAAAAGTCCTAAATGGTGATTTTTCTATATAAAACATCATATGCATATAAAATCATGAAAATGAAAAGATAAAGGTTTTAGATAACCTTAGTGATGAATGATGATGATGAGAAATATGTGCTAAACCCTTGTTTAGCCTTTAAACCCAAGCTAGCAAGCTATGAAAACCCTAATTCAATATGAAACCCTAATCTTGATTTCTTGCTTCAACACTTGCAAACCTTTAACCAATACTTGGAAACAACTTAGGACATCTTAGATATGATATGAGAATGTGTAAAAAAGTGATAAATTTTTTTGTATGGATAGTTTATAGGGGGGGGGGGGTTGAGCCGTGGCCTAATAAGGAGAGAAAATGAGAGATTTTTCTCTTTTACACCAAGTGTTCTTGTTATCTATGTGTTTATGAATGTATACTAGTATATATGGTAAGTATTAGTCAAAAAGATTGCAATAGTTGGTCAAGAACATAGTTCATGGTCTTAAGGAAGACTTATGGTCAAATGAGACAAGGTATGGCTAGTTTTAATGAGTTAAGAGATGTACAAGCCAAGTTGTATGAAAATTGTGCTCTATGACTCTTATTATTGTTGTTGTGCCATGGGATAGGGGGGAAGGGTTCTAGTTACAACTAGTTACAACTTGTAGTTTTTCATAAAAGATGTTTACTTGCAAGTATTTGTGTATTGTTTTATTTTATAATGTACAAAGTGTAAAGTAATATTAACTTGGGTAAATTTAATAAAACTTTGAGTGTTGGGTACAATCGTGGGTATTTGTTGAAGCGTAGATTAATTAACGTGATTCCGGGTATGCCTAAACGCAATTTATCGCGAAACGTATACACTTTACGTATCCGATAAAAATAAAATGAACAAAGACCATAATTATTCTCAAAATAATTATTTAATACTTGATTGATGTAAACGCTTAATTGTTTGATGCCCGTTTACATTGAACGCTAATTTTTAGCCTACGCGATTTAGCTTAACATTTACGATTTAAAACAAACGCGTACAATACAAAGAGGAATAGTAGATTTATCGATGTCGTCAATGACTTGAAAACACAGGGTGTTATAATATACATACATATATAGATATACATACATAAATATGCATACGTACATATATATATATGTACATATATGTATATATATAACACATTATCTAGTAAAAATTATAATAGTTACAACTTGTAGTTTTGTCATAAAAGAGGTTTACTTGCAAGTATTTGTGTATTGTTTTATTTTATAATGTACAAAGTGTAAAGTAATATTAACTTGGGTAAATTTAATAAAACTTTGAGTGTTGGGTACAATCGTGGGTATTTGTTGAAGCGTAGATTAATTAACGTGATTCCGGGTATGCCTAAACGCAATTTATCGCGAAACGTATACACTTTACGTATCCGATAAAAATAAAATGAACAAAGACCATAATTATTCTCAAAATAATTATTTAATACTTGATTGATGTAAACGCTTAATTGTTTGATGCCCGTTTACATTGAACGCTAATTTTTAGCCTACGCGATTTAGCTTAACATTTACGATTTAAAACAAACGCGTACAATACAAAAGATTCATTGTAGATTTATCGACGTCGTCAATGACTTGAAAACACGGGGTGTTATAGACTTCCCCCGTTAAACGAGCCTTGTCCTCAAGGCTTACGATGCAGCACTTGACGACGGTGCGGTCTTGGTGAAGAGGTGTGGGTATTTCTTCTTGAATTGGTCTTCACGTTCCCACGTGAACTCAGGACCTCTCTTGGAGTTCCATCGAACCTTGATTAATGGAATGCGGCTTCGCTTCAACCGTTTAACTTCACGGTCCATGATCTCAACGGGTTCCTCAACAAACTGAAGCTTGTCATCAAAATGAAGTCCATCCAACGGAACGGCTAACGGTTCGTCGGCATAGCACTTTTTCAAGTTGGATACATGAAATGTATTGTGAACCCTGCTTAGTTCTTCTGGAAGCTCGAGTTTGTAAGCAACCTCTCCAACCTTTCCTAACACCTTGAAAGGTCCAACATACCTGGGGTTTAACTTCCCCCGTTTGCCAAAACGTACGACCCCTTTCCAAGGCGAAACTTTAAGCATAACTTTATCCCCGACTTGGAATTCCATCGGTTTACGCTTCAGATCGGCGTAACTCTTCTGTCGATCATTAGGTATATTCTTGCAAGTTTATCCATGGATCAGTCTCTCCTCATATGGTTGTGAAAATTGCAGCTTAGTGAGTCAGTCAACAAATTCACCCAAATGGTGTTGTAGACTTGCGTGGTTTTGGAGCTTTGTGACAAAATCCATTGTGTTGTTTGTCCACTTTCCATTCAGGTATCTTGGGAAGTACCAACAATTTCGATGGTCTTATGATGTTCTAGCCTTGGACCTTAGCATAGGTCAAACACTGCTAAACATAGGTGGCAATGTCGGCTTTCAATATTTGGGCACCAATATATCTTCCTTCATAGCTTGGGTAACATCTTGACGGACCAGGATGTATAGAGTTTTTGGATTTGTGGGACTCATGCATGATCTTAAAGTCCGCAAATTTCATACCAGCGGGTAGCCACCTCCTGCCATTGGAGGCATTGCGTCCATATGCATGGGGTTTCCAACTTTTCCGTACTGATCGCCTATGGATTTTTTCGGTTTCAACCAACATTCTCCACATCTTCATTCTTGTTGTTCTAGGTTTTTGTGCTTAGTCTGAGACAGTTCATAGATTTTGTTTGGGAAGATCTAAGCCAATAGTCTTGGATAAGGCTTCGAACTTTTTATGAGTTGTTCTCTCTCCTTCCTGCTTAGAGCATCAAGTGCCAACTATGGTTTGCCTTTCTGGCGTGATAACGAATCTCACAAACGTAAATAACTGAGTAACTCCAACAACGGATGTTGCCTATGTTTAACTCTTTCTGATTAAGAATGTTTGTAGGCTCTTATGATCAGTGAACACCGTGCACTTGGTTCCATACAGGTGTTTTTAGTGCCTCCCAAATCTTGAGAGCGAACACTACTGCTCCAAGTTCCAAATACATGAGGTTGTTTAGTTCTTGTAATGAATCTTTATTTGGGCATGAGCATATGCCAATCAACATATTCTCTTTGGATTAATACATCAGCGCATCTAAAGAAAAACCCTCTTTGAAGCATTCCAGTATGCGATTAAAATCTTCGCTTCCCTTAGGGTTTGGGGCCAGGATTGTGTTGCCACTGCACAACTTCTGCTTCAACAGTTGAAAATCCGCTTCTTGTTTATCACCCCACTCAAACTTGACCTTCTTCTGGGTGAGCTTGGTCATCAGTTTGGCGATCTTCGAAAACCCTTCAATGAATCTCCGGTAATACCAAACAAGACCTAAAATTGTCGAATCTCCGTTGGTGACTTAGGAGATGCCCAATCTTTAATGGATTTGATCTTGGCAGGATCTATGTGAATGCCCTCACTATCAATCATGTGACCAAGGAACTATACTTTAGGAATCCAAAATTCATACTTGGAAAATTTGGCATACAACTCCTCTTTCTTAAGCAATTCTAAGATTAGCTTAAGATGCTCTTCGTGCTCTTGCTTGTTCTTTGAATATATCAGAATATCATCAATAACGACAATTACGAATTTTATCCAATTATGGTGTGAACATTTGATTTAAATCTTACCCTACTACAGATTTATATGGTCAATGAATACGTGCAAGGTGCGGTTTGTCAAACACAAACGGCATAGCCTTGATATTCATAATGGCCTTAAACGGGTTATGAAAGCTGTTTTGGAATGTATTCATATCGAAACCCTCATTTGGTTGATAACACGACCTTTGAAAAGTTGACAAGTCATAGTTATAAGTAGTATTAGCATCTTTACTTGTACTCAGCGGTGATTTCATTTTTACGCTTAGCTTGGGACTAGTGAAAAATCGGGGACGATGAATTTATCCGTCAGGACATCCATAGATTATTCTATGGGCGCTTCTCATTCTATGATCCTAGTGTTGATAAAATAAAGGAAGTCAAACATGTTAGTTAGTTGAGAAAAGAAAAAGGAAAAATCAAAAAAATTAGGGATAGTTAGTGTAAATATAAAAAATGGTGAAAACGGGACTTGTCGAAGCTATTGATTCTTTAGTTCCCCTTGACAAACACTTAGCTACTTTTCGAGGTTATTAGTCGAGGGGGATTGAGATTCTTGGTTTTCTTAAGTGTTTACTTCATAACATTGCGTGAGGACACGGCAATATCTTAGTATGGGGGATTTTGGTATGTGCTTAATTACACATACCATTTTCCATTAAAAACGGACTTAAATGACTAAAAACGTACCAAAAATACATTGTATTTGTATGTTTTGCATTTGAATTGTGCAGGAAACGGATATTCAAGAAAAGGACAAAAAGAAAGCCAAAAACGACAAAACCGAGCACGGAATGGAAAAGACAAAGTCAAATCGAAGCCAAAGTCAGTCAAAGTCAAAAAGTCAACCCCGATAAAGTCAAAGAAGAGTCAAAAGTCAAAAATACAACTCCAAGGACTGAAGTTGTCAAATCATCAAACTCAAATCACAAGGACTCATTCTGCAAATACTCTTATATGGTTGAGGGGCTGTTTCTGCCTAGTCTTAAAAGTTATTCCCCATAAGGACTTGTGGTGCAATAAGACATATGTCTTTTAGGGGCTATTTTTGCCATGTCCCTAAACATCCATCACCACAAAGGACTAAAGGTGCAACATGGTATATATCTTTAAGGGACCATACTTGCCAATACACCAAACTTTCATCCCTGTTACCCAAAATAAATTTTCCTGCCAACAAAACCCAAGAACCAATCACGGGTCATCTCTCCCACCTTTTACCCTGCAACCAGGAAAAATTCAGAGGATAAACAATCACCCTCACCTCCACTACCACCACCTCCCCATCTATATTTGCCATCTTGGCAATCCCACACATATTCACAAAATCTAACGACTCCCATTGACTTAAAGAAGCACAAATGTTAATGGAGGGCCAAGATTAAAGCTTTGATTGCTCTCACACAAGAAGCACACCTCAGTTTGCTCTCATAAAGAAAGCACAGCTGGAAGACCCAAGGAGGAAGTTTTTAGTATAAATAGGGCCATTGTAACCCATTAAGGGTATCTAGTTCTTAATTAAGTTTTTATTCAGCTTATTATAGCATTTTATTCACCCTTGTATTCTTTTTTTAGTTTAATGAAGTTTTGAGGTTTTTATGTTAAAATCCAAGTTTTAAATTCCAAGTTCTTAAGTTGTTAATTCGTGCTAAAGTATGTTAAGAAGTTTTCAATAGAGCATAATGATAAGCTGTTTTCATTAAGCAACTAAAAAAGGTTAAGCAGTAAACACAAACAAAAAAATCACCAAAAATCACCTAAAAAATCATCTCAGCTTATATTTTGGATGATAAGCCAGAAATGGATGGGCTTATGGACACTACCAACATATCTTTGATAAGCTGAAGCTTGTAGACAAAGCTCTTAAGAGTTTATTTGCCCTTGTTTAGAGCAAAGGGCCTTGTAAGTCTTCTTTCCTTTATTTTAGCTTATTTTAGTACATTTGCTTATTTTTAGCTTATTAGTGCTTATTGACTGTTTGAAGGTGCTTATTTATGCTTATTATCCATGTATAAGAATCTGTTTTGAAGACCCTTAGCTTAATTTTCATTAAAACAACCTTAAAAAGCCTTTTGGAACAATAAAGGGGTGTTTGGGATAAGACCCAAAATGGGTCAAATTGGTTTATGTCATGGGATGGGTCAACAAGTCAGTTTCTATTAGCTTAATTTAGGTCTAAAAAGTAGTTTAAATAGTTTTTATAAGTTAAATCTAAAAAGTCAAGTTTAAATTAGCTATGTTTCAAATCTGTGGTAAATTTGTGTTGTAGATTAGCTTATTTTGATTTTGAGCTTAAGGTAGTCATAAGTCCATATTTTCATGTCTATTTGAAGTGTTATAATGCTATAGGATTTAGTCAAGTGCCTGCAATTGATGTTTTTGGTTTAGCTTTGTTATGTCAATACCACCTAGCAGTTGATAAGTTCAATTTTTGAGCTTAAAATGAGATAAGTTAAAGACAACTTTAGAATCTGAAATTGCACCCATAAGTTCATTAGGTACCTATCTCTATCAATTTGAGCTTGTTTTCCATTTTGAAGCTTATTTGGTCAGCTTATTTAAGGGCTGCAAGAAGCCTCTTAGCTTTAAGGAATGCAGCAACTGCTGAGAAGAATAGCCTAATTCCTAAGCCTATTCTAGGTTCATTTATGATCCAAACTCCAAACAGATTTCTGAATTAATAAGCCCTCAGGCCTGGCTTTAAGCTCCTATAAGCCTCATTCCCTTTGGAATCCATCTGCTAGCTTAATTTTAAGCTTGAAAAGCCCATCTTAGGCTTTGCAGCTCAAAAGCTCCCCCGATGCTGAACTTTTAAAAAGCCAATTTCTGGCTTATTTGGTAGCTTATAATTAGTGCTTTTTGTTCTTACTTGCTTACTGTGCATGCCTATGTGTCTGTGATTGCTTATCTTCCAATTTGTGTTGCTTAATTTGTCTAAAATAAATAAATAAATAAGATAAGTCAGTTCTGGCAGTATTAACTTAAAAGTTAATACTGCTGTTTTCAAACAGCTTTTTCATAGCTTATTTTTGTTTCAAAAAAATTATAGATAGCTTTTTCTTGTAGCTTTTTATGTCCTCTTTTCCTTTTTCTAGCTTATAGGTACATAAGGTTCCATTCTTAGGCTTATTTATAAGCCCAAAGTTGCCCCCTTGTCTGCTTTTGCATCAGAAGCTCATTAAGCTTTCCTTAGCTTATTTTTCTTTCAATTTAGCTTAATTTCATCTGTATTTGCTTATTAGGATTAGATTATTATAATTTAGCTTATTTTCCTTCTTAGTTTGCTTATTTGCTCTTTTAAAAGTAAAAAAGATAAAGTCCTATAATCCATTAAGCTTGAAAGCCATTAAGCTTGAAAGCCATTCTGTCTGTCTTATTATGCTTTTTTTTCTGCTTATTCATTAAGTTTTATAAAAAGTGTCAGTTGCAAAAAGTGCTTAAATTTGTGTGTTTGACAAGTTTGTAAAAAGAAAATTCAAAAAAATAAAATAAAAAAAGGAGTTGGGAAGTCAGGGGCGAGCAAGGCTCGAAACCCTGACCTCTACCCACTCAACCTTTTTAACAAACACTCCACCGCTGCGCCCTTAGGTCTTTTTCATTAAAGACTCAAGTGGTTTAGTATTTAACCACTTTTCAGCCATATAAGCCATAAGCCTGTTTGGCTTTTTAACAGCTTATTGGAATAAGCTGTTTGTCCCATTCCATTTTTCATAGAATCCTTACAACTTCAACTAATTTTTATAATTTTTTTTCAAAATTTTTTATAAACATTTAGTATTTTTTATAATTTATTTTCGCTAAAAACAAAAAAAAATCAAAAAAAATAAAATAATAATCAGAAAAATACAAATCTTTTTTTTAAAAATTTTCTTTTATTGTATATTTTCTAGGAAACATAAATTTACATCTATAGGGTCATTTTTGCAAAGTTTCACTTTTTAAAGAACGGGTTTTGTTCCCGTTTTTGTTTTGACTCGTTTTTGGTCTTAACTAACTCTGTTTTCGATCTAGTTTTTTTAAACTTCGATGTTTGTCACTTAGAACCCATTTAAAGTAAAAAATTCACTCTAGGGTTAGAATTGTGTAATTTAGGTTTTTGACCCTCGTTTTTCGTACCCGTTTTAGTTTTAAATCATTTTAGCTTTCATTTTTAGGTTTTCTTTAATCGTTTTTTGCATATTTAATTGTAGTAATAGAAAAACCAATCAGAATCTTGTCATATTCAAACATCGATTATCAATTCGTCATTCGATTTTTAATTGCACACCTCGTTGGGACATAACGACCCAGGAAATCAAACTTCCGGCTACATATATACATTTTATTTTGTGAATTCTTAACCAATCATTGGCTAAGGGAATTTGGTTGATTGTTTGCCTATATATTATATATATATTTGTACTAATCAAATTTTGGCGCCGTTGCCGGGGAGGCTGTGAAACGATTATCGTAACATTTGACAATTTGTGTTTGAATTTGTGAATATTTCTTCTATTTTTATTAAAATATAAAAAATACAAAAATATTTTTCATTTTCTTTTATTAGTATAATTATCATATAAGTTAAAAAAATACATATATATATATTTTCCATAAAAAGAAATAATAAATTCACCAAGTTGGTAAAAGAACACCAACATATAATACTTTCCATTGAAGTATTATCCATCAATAAGTTCCCAAACAAAAGATTCAAAAACTTGCCATTTGTGTCGCTTACGACGTACGGCTCACCTCGATTTGATTAACAAACTATAAGGTGGGTATAAGGAGGGTTGTTCCGAGGAACTACGACCCGAAAGGAGAAAGGATTTTAATAGCTTCGCGCTTTCCTACTCCTCCGCTCGCTTGTGCGTTTTTCATTTGGAGAGCTACCGTGAAGTAAGTTTGATTAGTGGTTGAAGTTGTCCTATCTCGTTGTCCGTTAAAATAAATTGTGAATAGATTATTGAAAAACCAAAAAAAAAAAATTAGTATAAATTTTCTTCATTTAGTGCATGCGCACTCGTTCTCAATCCCGTAGACGTCGACAACAACAAGTCACACCGACTTTTGTTGAACCATTTGATCTTGAGAAACCTAATAATAATCAAGAACCTCCCAATCCTCCCGTAGTTACGATGGCCGATAATCGTACTATGGCGGAAATGCTCCAAGCACCCACCGAGGGTTACGAGGATGCAATCGTTGTTCCCGCAATCACCGCACTTTTGGTATTTAATCAAGTATATTTGCTATTGTAGGTTCTATGTACGTGTCGTGGAAGAAAACACAAAGATTTAAAGCTTAAACGAAGAAGTAAACTCAAGCTGAATGCTTCCCGACACCTGTTCACTGTTTTGGTCATAACTCGGTCATACGAACTCCGTTTTAGTTGGTTCAAGCGGCAAAGCAAGCAAAATTTAATTATCTACAACTTTGCAAAAGGCCATCTGCTGAAAATAAACCAAAGTACGCCGCACTTCCAAAATGTGCGGCACACTTTTCAAGAAATCCCAAGTACGACACACAAAATAAAATGTGCGCCGCACTTTCTGTCTGCTGCAATAAATACATGAATTTAGCCCCAAAAACGTCCACATACATCCTTTGCTTGGTCCCAAAGCAAAATTTACCCTATAAATTATGCGCCGCACTTCCCCTGTTCCCGTTTCTTATTTTGCAGGTTTATACCCGAAGTGCGCCGATTTCACACCAAAATCGCCGTACTGTTTTACAAATAAAAATTTTCGAACTCGCCGTACCATTTTCTGGCAAACGGAAACCAAAATCATTTTTCTCCAGGAAGTACGCCGCACATCCTGTTTGTGCGCCGGTTTTCTTGAAAACCCAGAAAGTACGCCGCACTTACACCATGTACGCCGCACTTTCTGTAAAATTTTCACACACAAAATCTGAGTTAAAATCAAAAGCTTTTGTTATTTTGTTTTATATGATTTTAGTTGTTTGCAGATTCAAAACCAAAACCCAAACAAAACCCCTAAATTTCTAGTCTCAGGTACGTAATCATTTAAAATTCTGTTTTATATGATTATATGCCTTGTAATTTTGTGAATATTTAGTTGTCATTCAAAAAAAAAAACCAAAAATATTTTATTTCTAAATTGTTTTTGCTTATTTTGTTTATAGACATGTTCTCGTTTATATAATAAAAATCATGCTTTTGTTAGATTTTAGTTTCTCTTGTGTGCATCTATTAAAATTCTAAAAATTTGTTGTCAAAACTCATAGTACGCCGCACTTGTTATTAAGTGCATCGTGTTTTCTCAACATTCAAAAAATCAGTTTTGTATAAAAATAATAATCAGATGAAATTTCTTTTTGTTTTATCAACTGTGAGTATTTGTAATGTGTTTTTTATTTGTTTTTGCATGCTTGCTTGTTTGTGTGTGTTTGCTTGCGTAATTTTTTTTTTGTCAAAACTATAAAAAGAAATTTAAAAAAAAAGAGTTTCGTATTTCCTTTTGTTTAGTTGGTTTGTTTGTGTTTGTCTATTTTGAGTTTGCATGTGTTTGTATTTGTGATATTAAATAATAAGTAAAAAAAATAAATCTAAAAACATGTTTTGTCATAATAAAACCGCCGCACATTTGTTGGTGTGCGGCGCACTTGTATCAATTTTTGCCGCGCTAATATTTTGAATATTTGAAAAATTATAAAGAAAATATGTTATAAGTACGCCGCATTTTCTTTCAAGTGCAATGCACTTTTGTTCTGAATTTTTTTTTAAATTAAAAAAAAACTTTAAAAAAAATAATAGTAATTTTGTAAATTATTTTAAACCTCAAATAATAAGTGTATGCCTAATATATGTTTTTTCTTAAAACTAAAAAAAAGAAAAAAAATATCTTATTTTTTCTTTGGTATGTGTTTATGAATGTTTGATTACTAGTAATTATATTTTCCTTCTTATATTATTTTTCATTTCAAAATGTTTTGTGTGTGCTTGTTATAGTAAATTGTTTATGAATAAAAAATTTAATAAAAAAATAATAATATAAAAATACATATGATTTTGAACTTTGTGGGTGTGTTCGCTGGAAACCCTCACGAGACTATAACTCGTTCACTCGGGCCACCGAGGGGTTTAAAGGCTTGTTGCATACGCTAAAGGCAACTGTGTTGCCTACGAAAGTGCGCTTTTGTATTTTATGATTTTTGTAGTTGTGTTTATTTTGTAGATTAAATAAATAAGTGGAGCTTGGATAAGTGGTACTATTACATTTGGGAGCCGATATATTTGGATTATTATATTACATGTGGTAGAATACACATGTTTGGCGTTCTGTTTCACGCCGTATATTTCAGAATTCAACTAAGCACTTATGAGCCCCGGGAAGTCTCGTTTCTCTTATATTTATTTTTCCCGTTTGTCCCACTTTTAAGTTATTTTTTGATTACGCATAATGCTCAACTTAAGTGTGGGGGGAAAATAAATTGAAAAATCAGACTCATTATTAATTTATAACTTTTGTTCGGCCTCGGTAATCTAAAAATCTATTCTTGTTTTTAAATTTTTTTGCCATTTACGTTAACATATTAGAATTAAAAAGTAGTAAATAAATAAAGTTTTGAAATCAGAGATGTGTCCCGATTGATAAAGCAGATCCGACTCAGGATTGATAACATTGCTTGCGCATTTATAACCATTCCAATAAATATGTGAGGATTTTAAGCCTGTATATAGCATACATATTTTATGCTTGATTCCTTTGATTATGAGTGTGCCGGTGATTTATTGATTCTAGAACTTGTACTTGATAATCATTACGAGACCGCAGTGAGATCACGTTCGCGTGATATAAGTATTTTTATGTGATAAAGAGGCAACTTAGGATTTAACCCAAATGGCCATTCCATTTCATATTATTTATTCTTTTAGCTAATTACACTGATTAGCTAACCACCCAAATAAAACCCTTATGTTAGCACTCATCTTTAGTGTTAGATACCCTAGTTAACCCGTGAGCATTCTATTCATTTTTTCATATCCGCTAAAAAAATAACCTTTAGCCTAGCCTTACCCATTTTCGAAAGTCCCTAGGGTTGGTTGCTAGTTGCTCGGTATGATTGGTTGATTTTTGCTTATGGTTTTCTCGCGCTTTGCTATGAGTGTTGCACCATTTTAATGAAGATGAAGAAGGTCTGCTTTATTTTTGTATTTTTGTGGTGTATTCTTATCTCAAGTGTGGGAGAATTGTTAGTTGTGTGAAAGACTGATTGAAAGGAAAAAAAACTTATAAAAAACCGAAAAAGAAAAAAAGAGAGAAAAAGAAAAGTATGAATAATAGTTGAGATGTTGGTTGCTTGTGACATATTGCTATATTACATTTGTGCCGGTTTGATTATGATCGAGAGAGGTTGAATGTTCGATAACCTCGAGGGTTTGTGGATTGTCGTAACTAGCAACATTGGTTTCTTGGACTTGTCGACATGTATATTATAAAACCATTTCCAGTATATATTTCACAGGCCTTATCCACACCCTTATTAACCCTTAGCCTGTACATTATAACCCGAATAAAAGTCCTCTTTTGATATTGATACCTGGTGCTTACGCCATGTCGGTGCAGTTTTGTTTCTTGTACAAGCCTATGGTATGAAATGAATCATGTCTGAGCAATTGAGTGTGATTTCCTTTTATCCTGTATTACATCACATACGTGTGTCTGAGTGAATTATACTTTTTCTTATTCGTGAGGTGCTTAGTCATGTTATTACAGCTTGAAGATCATTGGGTATTGTCAAACATCTTTGTTTTCACATATTAAAAATCCAAAAATATTTTTCATAATTCTATGTTTGTTTTGTAAAGCTTATTATTACCTTATTTTGCTTGAGGGCAAGCAAACCTTAAGTAGTGGGGGGGGGGGGGGTGCTTGCGCCTTTTGTACTTACTTATTACAAAAACCAAAAGTATTTTCGATAATTTCACACCCAATAAATCAATAAACATAAAAATAAAAAATATCAAAATTTAAAAATATATATCAAAAAATAAAAATTTCTTTGTCATGTCACCTAGGACCTTGTTTATAAAATTTATTTTCTTAGATTTGCTTGAGGGCAAACAAAGTTTTAAGTGTGGAGGGATGTGATAACGCTTAAATTATACATGTTTTTATATGCGTTATCAATGATTATATATATATAAATTGGTTAATAATAAGAACTTTCGGTACTTAATCGAGTATATTTGCTATTGTAGGTTCTATGTACGTGTCGTGGAAGAAAACAGAAGAATACACGAAGATTTGAAGCTTAAACGAAGAAGTAAACTCAAGCTGAATGCTTCCCAACACCTGTTCACTATTTTGGTCATAACTCGGTCATACGAACTCCGTTTTAGTTGGTTCAAGTAGCCACGTGAGCAGAATTTAATTATCTACAACTTTGCAAAAGGCCATCTGCTGAAAATAAACCAAAGTACACCGCACTTCCAAAATATGCGGCGCACTTTTCAAGAAATCCTAAGTACGGCGCACAAAATAAAATATGCGCCGCACTTTCTGTCTGATGCAATAAATACACGAATTTAGCCCCAAAAACGTCCACATACATCCTTTCCTTGGTCCACAAGAAAAATTTACTCTATAAATACCCCTTAAAACTCCAGGGAATTTCATATCTTCACACACTTGATCAATAACAATCATAGAGATCGTAGGAGATGAGGAAGGATTGGTGAGGATCTTATGATCCAATGATCCAAACACCCTTTAATCCATGGCGAACCACCATATCACCACCACCACCATAGCCACGAATTATTACTCTACCACCATGATTTCCAGACCTCTATTCATCACTATTACATAACCTAAACTCATCACTCGAAGGATTCATACCAAATCCTTCCGAGTCACCACCATAAACCTCGTTGCCAAACACTCCAATTGGTGACACATTGCGGATTCCCTGAAGAGACGTGATATATCCTCGGGTTGATTCAGTAGCATAGGTTGTTGGTTGATCATGGATACTTGGGTTGTTGGATTAGAGATTGTTTTGGTTGGAATATTGGTTTTGGTACTTTATAGTCGAATTACTCGCACAAACGGATTTGGTACATTTCTTTGCTAATAATATTGATATGTTGCTGAGTTTATTTATGTTTGTTATGTTGGTTATTGGTTTGGCTATGATATGGATGTGTGTCGTTACTTGGACGATATGTGCATAACTTGTGAATATGAGTGCTTATGGATTCGATATTGTTTTACTTGGATCATTATTTATCTTTTGATTTGTCATTGCAATAGATATAGGTCGAAAGGCTCTATTGTCTTGATGAATTTCGCGTTGTCTGTCTATAACAATTCGGTGCTAATCTTGTAAGAATTGATTAGTAAATCTATAAATAACCCAAGTAGAATAATGTTTAAGACCCTTCCTTATGTTGACCGACCGGGTTGGGAGGAATTCATATGTATGCATATTTGATATAAACCACTCTTAATGCGCTTGTGATGATGTAGTATAAAGGCCGAAAGGATTCTATGTTATCATTGGCAGATATGCTTGTTATTATGATTACCCGTCATATATGACTTGTATATAATAATAATAAGAGTAAAGCCAAATTTCGATTCCGGGGTTATCTAAATAAAGCCTCCGTCTCTGGACTCGTAGTTGAGTTGTTTCGGATGAAATAAAAAGGATAACTCCTAAATCGTGCGAAATTAGAACCTTAATGTGGACCTTATTCTCACCATATCGTCTCTTTAGGAAAGGATTTCAAACTAATTGTGGTCTAAACCGGGTTTACTTTATCAAAATAAGGACTTAATTTATTTGTCACTAATAATAAGAATAAAACCCTTAGAGGATTTAGGAATAAGGGAACGAAAAGTAGCTATGCATACACAATTAGCATTTATGAGTAGTGTTAGCATCTTAACTTGTATTTTACAATGATTTCGTTTTTAAGCTTGGTTTGGGGCGGGTGAAAAATCAAGGACGATGAATTTATCCTTTTAGTGTTTCTTGTTCCGTGATCCTTAAAATTACAAATGTATGCATATAAAAATGGTAAAACGGGGGCTTTTTAAAACTAGTGATTTCTTAATCCCCTTAGATGAACACTTAGCTACTTTTTGAGGTAATTAGTCTAAGGGGGTTGAAATTTTTAGTTTTCTAAGTTTGTATTTATGACATTGCGTGAGGACACGGCAATAGCGTAGTAGGGGGGATTTTGATATGTTCTTAAACACATATCATTTATTTCTTATTATTAAGCTAAAAAGACCAATAATGAACGATAAATACATAAAAATGCATTGTATATGTGTGTTTTGTTAATTGTGTCTTGCAGGTTACGGATATACCACAAAAGGACAAAAATAAAGCAAAACGAACAAAACCGAGCACGGGATTAAAAGAGCATGAGAAAAGCGAAGCCGAAGGCGTATTCATTTTTAATGGGCCAACCCATACCCGTTTTATGGGTCGGGTCAACCCATTATCAATTGAAAGATTAAATCCTCAAGCCTTATACAATTTTAATACAAGTCCAAAATCCATATCCAAAACCGTTTATCCATTTTCCTGGCCCATGATTAAACCAAAGCCCAAACCACAAAATACCCCAAGCCCAAGTCAAACGTTAAAACACACGGGTCAACATTACTAATCATCCATCCTCCTCCCTCCCATTTTTTAGCTCCAACAAATTACTCAAGGTAACAACGAGTAAATCTACTTCACATACACGCCCTTTGCTTCTAGAAGAATTCCCTAACACGTCTGACACTAATTAGGCCACGTTGGTAATCCCATACTCTCCTATTGGTTGATGAGACGTGGAGTAGATCAATGATTGTGAGGCGGTTTGATTGAAGGGCTAGGATTAGAGATCATGGGAGCGTCCTGAAGGCTAGAAGGTTCCTCTCACCACTATAAAAGGAGGCATTCACACACAGATCAAGACGTCTAGTTTTAGCTTAATTTCAGTTCTTAATAGCTTAATTGTTATCTTAGCTTATTGTTTTCTTTTGAATGTAATTTCTTTTTAAGCAGCTTGTAATCACTTTTAAGATCAATAAAATTAATTTCATTCAGTTTTAAATTTTGTTTTTACCTTAAATGCAATCATGATTTGAGCTTGTTTAATATAAAGTTAATAGTAATTAAGCTGTCTTCACTGTTTTAAGCTACTGCTTATTCAGTTTGGCTCACCTAAGGCTTAAACTGAATAAGCATTTACCTCAAAATTTACTCAAAAAGTTGAATAAGCCAATTGAAAGATAAGCCAGAAATAGATGGGCTTATAGGGCTTATTCATAGCTTATTGTTTAAGCAGCTTGTTGATAAGCTCTTTTGAGCATTGTATAGCTCTGTTTGTGCAAGGGCAATTGTAAGTTCATCATTTTACTTTACTGCTCAATTACTGTTCCATTGCTTATTGCTGCTTATTTTCTGTTTACTTTTGCTTATTAATGCTTAATCTTTCTTTTCAAATGCTTTTTATGCTTATGATTTAGCTTTTATGACTTTTAATTGATTTTCATGCAAACTGTTGATTTAGTCTAAAAAAACTGTTAATATGTTGGGGGGTTGAGCGCTTATTTCAGTGTTTATTTGTGTGTTCTTAATGCTTAATCATGCTTAATATTGTTGGTACTTAATTTGTTTTTAAGTCTAATAGTTTTTAAAGATCTATTGCTTTGTTTAATGAGGGGTTTTTTTTTTAAAAGGAATTTAAAGGAGTGTTTGGCTTTACAGTTTTAACCACAAGTTAAAACTGTTAGTGCACTCTTGTGTTTTAAAAGTCACTTTGGATTAGTCATAAATCAGTTTTAGATTAAGTGTTTGCAAATTTTGAAAGATTATATTGAATTTTATGGTTTAGATTAACAAATGTTAAAGTCTGCTAGATTTTAGAAGTTAAAACTGTTGATTTTTAGATTTGAATCTTAGAGTTTTTGAATTATGCCCAGAATGATCAAAATGGTTTTGTATTCATGGTTTAAATATGGTAGTTTAAGTTATAGCACTGTTTCATTGGTTTAATTGGTTTTGGGTCAAAACTGTTTTTGGTATGCAAGTTCTAGTTAAGGTTTTTGGCATTTTCAATCCTAAATTTAAGTTAGCTATGGGTTGTTTTAGACTCTGAAATTTAAGGCACAAGCTATTTGGTTTATGAGCTAAATCTGTTTGGGCTTTTTGGAGGCTTAAAACAGCTTATACTAGCTTATTTTTAGGGCTGCAATTTGCCTTTTTGCCCTTTAGTTCTTTTATATACCAAAATCTAAACTGTCACTTTTCCAAGTCCTTTTTTCTAAACAAAATTTTCTTAATTTTAGTTTTTACGTGTTAATTAGAGGGAAATTTTAATCTGTTTTTAGGTTTTAAGGTCTAGCTTGTTGATTAAATAGCTTAAAATTTAGCTTAAAAGTGCCTTCTAAGGCTGTTGTGATAACAGGTTTAGCAAAAAGCTTAATTGGATTTCTGAGCTTATGGCTTATTGGAATTACTTAATTTGGGTTTAGATTTGCTTATTAAGTTTTGATTGAAGTCGTTGATAGCTTATTAGGGCTAAATTTGAGCTTATAGAAGTTTATGTGTAAAAACAGTTAAGTATTTTAGCTTTTGAGCTTTAAGTGTAATATGTCTCTTAATTAAGCTCTTTTCTGGCTTATTAGTTGGTTTCATAAAAAAGTCCCTTTTCAAAATAGTTCTTATTTTGTGGTTAGAATCTTTTCAAAAAGAAATATTTGTAAAAATGTTTTTTAAAAAAGAAAGGTTCACATGGGTCGAATGTGACCTCTCCTTTTTAACACCAACACCTCAACACACACTCTCCACACCAACTGCCATTGGGACTTTTTCAATTATACATCCACACTATTATTATTTTAAACCCATTCTTCTTAAATAAGCTTTCAGCCCTTTTGGGCTAATTTCCAGCTTATTGAAATAAGCTGGCTGTTCCCTTTATTATTTCTTAATTCATAAATTGTTCAAGTATTCTCTAAATTTTTCAAATTTTTCTGAATTAGTTTAATATTTTTTATAATATTTTTAGATTAAAATAGTTTTTAATTCATAAAAAAGGTAAAAAAATATAATTTTTTTTTCTAAAATTATTTTTAATCATTTAGGATTTATAAAAAAAATAGTTTTAAGGTAAATTTTAATAGTTTAGGTATTAAGTCGCGGTTTTTACGATTCCGTGTTAAAGTTTTATTTTAAATTTTTAATTGCTTTCGGTTTTGTAGCTTGCCGTTTGTTGTTTTTGATTAATAATTGTAGAATTAATCCCAAATCAAAATCCTTGAAATTATTCAAAACACGCGATCTTTTTTTTTTTTTTTTTTTTTTTTTTTGTTTTTTTTTTTTTACGAACTTAAATACCGATTCCTCATTCACACTTCGTCGGGTTACGATCGGAAGGTTTTGGAATTTTACTTTGGATTAAAAGTAATTTCTTAAATCTTACGGAATAAGTATTATCTATACTTTTATTGATATTTCCCTTATAGACGTATTGGGAGACAATCAACCGTCTTGCTTTATTCCAACTTATCTTAAGAACGGTTCGTACCAACAATAACATCGCCCTATTCCTTCATCACGATAATCATAATATCTTCTAAAAAACTGCAAGTTAAGTCATAGCAGAAAGGTTCCAACAAAAATAAGCACATTCATTAAGTCCTACAACTTTATACCCTTTGTTACACCCATCTTATCTTTTCATTTTACAGTTATGAAACTTTTTGGACATCACATTGACGTACAACAACGGGAAGAAGTTGACGTGTGTAAATTCAAATCCTATTCTGCAGAAAAAACTTTAAGTTGTGGGCACAGTCTATGTGGATTTTCTTATCATCGTCGCAATAACTAGGGTAATCATCAATTCTAGTATCAAGATCTCCATCCTAGTTCTAAATTCCTCAATTACCTCACCTTCCTCAATGGTGGGCATTAAATCATCACCTTGATTTCTCCTAAGCTCAAATGGTTCATTTAGATCATTTAGTTTGATGTAATCTCCATTCAAAGGGTCTAATGATCTATTAATCACCAAAGTCTCTCCCATTAGCCTAGCTTCTAAATCAAGCTCTATTCTTTCTCTTAAACTTAGCATGGTAGGAACCCTCTTAATTAAAACTACTTTACAGGTTTTTAACAATTTGATAAATAAATAATCTTTTCTTCCCCAACTCTTAAAGTAATCTTTCTCTTGTAAACATCAATTTTAGCATGGGCGGTAGACAAAAATGGTCTTCCAAGGATCAAGGGCACTTTGATATCCTCGGGCATATCTAGAATTATAAAGTCTACTGGGAAAGTAAATTTACCAATTTCCCGAGTCTTGTGTCATTTTCTATCTTTGGTGCGGTTGGAAATTTACACATTGTAAATGGGAATGTATATTAGTAGTAAAAACTCATGTGATTTTACTACCGTCACAATTAATGGTGAATCCAAAGATGAAGGAATTATCGAAGAAATTATCCAGAATTATTATGATCGTGAAGATGGTGAAACTACACCGAGATTTGAAGTATAGTTAGTATTAAAAAATGAGAAAAATACAAAAAGAGAAAGAAAGTTTAAAGATAATCGTTTTGCAACTACCAAAGGAATTACACGAAGGATCGATTATTCTTTGATACGTCTAAAAAAATCAACAATGTAGAGTATTGTACAAAGTGGAAGATATCGCCACTTGACTTGTAGAGTATGTAAAGTTTTGGGAAGATTGGGAAGTTGACCGTTACGGGAACGCCAACTTAGGTTGTTGTTTTTGATCGATGATCAAGACGTTGTAAATAGTTGTGTCTTTATCATGGTAACGGCCGGGAAATAAGTGTCTAGCAACTTGTATCTTAAGTCTTAATCTATTTGTTTCTTGATTTTTATTTAACAGCAATTTACTTCCCTCTCACCTGATGATTAGCCGTTGGTTTTACGTGAATGAGGATTCATACGAACATGCATGTCTATTCCGTCGTTATGGCCATGTATGCATGTCTTGTACCTCGTTGGTTTATGACTTTTGGTGAAAGTTAGAAGGTTCCTACCCTATATCATTCTTCATCCTAACCGTTGGTTAAATTCAAATAGGGATGTGATCGAACACACATGTCTATCCCGGCGTTCCGGATGTGTATGTGTGCTTCAGCTGCCTTGTTGGAGTGGTACTTCTGGTAAAAGATTGTAGAATGATCAAACCGTACGCCTTTCCATACAAAAACCCATATTTACCTTTATAAACTTGTTACTCCTTAGCTTTAGCGGTGGAGATGTGTATCCTTGCCAAGCTTATGATAGAATACTCGTCACGACCGAGCAATTGAGCGAATTAGTTACATGTTACCACATAGATTAGTTGAGTGATTTGAGTGTTTTCATCTTCCTATTTCGTGAGGTGTTTGGTTGTGTACTTGTAATAGATCGAAAAAGTGCTTTAACGGAAAATATCCTTAGGGATACATTTTTATAAACTTCTAAAGTCTACTTGAGGACAAGTAGGATTCAAGTGGGGGGATATTTGATGACATCAAATAACTTCTATTTTATCCCATGTTATTAACCCATTTTGTATAGTTATTGCAAAGAATTGTTACTTAATCGTTTATATTTGAGAATTGCAGTAATTATGGAGTAATTGGTGAAACTTAGCAAAAGGCGCGCATTCTGGAGCTTAAATGAAGATATTTTGAAGATTATTATTCTGAAGACCCATATGCCGTATCCATCAAGGAAGATACGGCGTATCCGTGCCTGCACTCACCAAAGACCACATAGGAATAAAGATCAATACGCCGTATCCAGAGAGAATCAATACACCGTATTCAAGATATGGAATCAATATAATATTCTGGAAGATATCAAGCGTGGTCCCTACTCCAAGAAATCCCCAATATGCCGTATCCAACTCTTGGATACGCCGTATCCAACTGACTTCCAGACCTTATAAATAGAAAACTCAAAAATGAGTTTTAAGTGTGCTAAATCATATTCTCGATACCTAAACCACAAAAGTCGATTTTCAGAGGAGAAAAAGATCAGAAGAGGTCGAGCAACGTTATCAATTCCATAGGAGACAGACCTCGTGTAAATACCCATATACTTTTGTACTCTCATTTTTGGTATCAATTTGTTAGCTCGGTTAGTTTTTTACCTTGCTATAATTAATACTCTTGTATTTATTATGACGTTTGAAGGCTAATACCTTCGGGTATTAGCCATTATTATGAAGATCTGAATGTTTGGTATTTGTTTATATCGATTTTCTTAATTTGATCGATGAGTGCTTGTTTTAATTTATCAATTTGATACTATGTTTACGCGCTTTTTGAATGCGAACCTATCATTCAACTGGATCTAGCAAAGTGGACCAAGCGGATCTAGAGTCCGGGATAGCTCTCCATATAGTAATTTATATATCTAGAATAATAGTTACACAAATATTGTCCTTCTAAGTCTATGTCTAGGATACGCTTCGGGCTTAACTAGTTAATTGGATATTGCCGATGGTTTATTGATCGTGTTGACTAGCAGGTGCCTAATAAATCAACAAAAAACGTTCTGATTCCCTTGATAGTATGACAAGTGGACATACAAGTGTAATAGTATGCCATTAAGCGATAAGTGGGTAAAGTCTCTATGAGCTATAGTTTAACAAGATCACCATTGTTTTAATCCCTAAGATAGATTATAATCAGGCCAAAAAGGATGTCTTTTATGCAGGATGCTTAATTTTGACAGAATAAGTGACTAGGTCTTATGAAGATGTAACGCCTAAGTCTTAAGAATGATATGGCCACCTCCGAGAGAAAAATCATTGCACTTAATAAACAAACGCAACGTTCTAATCGATTTAAAATGGTTAATACAGATTTCTTATATAATGGGCGAGCCGCTCATTATCTTTGTCTATTAGCTTGCATGGTAATAAGTGTCTTGATTGATGTAGTCACCAACAAAATACCTGCCAGGTCTCTCAGGCCTGAAATCCCCTTTTTGCCCGTTAAATAGGATTTAAATTGCGTAGGTTTAACATAGGATTAGAATAAAATTAACATAGAATAGATAGCCAAGATATTAATTAAATTGATAGATTTAACCTCGCTCTCAGTGATCGACACCCTACTTACCACGAAACTACTATCGATCGGGTACAACTAGCCCGTTTAAAGTGTTGTTTTTGGTTGAGTCGGCAAAATATAAATTTAAAACTTGAATCAATAAAATATACACCACACAACGATACATCACCCCAATTAGACTCTGGCCTTGCTTGTTCTATCATTTCTTCCAGGTGATGATCCAATTGCTTGTTTAAACAAAGCAATGGAATTTATGTCAACTGTGATGGCATCACGTTTTCCTTCAACCAACAACCAACTCAGAACATCTTCCAATCTAAGAAACCAAGCTACCATTCAAGATGGTAGGGTTACTAATCAACAAGTTCAAGGGAGACAGGGTTAGAGTTTTGCTGGTACGAGAACTACGGTAAATGTCACGAGCTCTAAAGGAAATATTGTTGCAGGTCAAGCAAGGATTGTTAAGTGTTATAATTATCAGGGTGAAGGGCATATGGCAAGGCAGTGCACTAAGCCTAAGAGGCCAAGGAATTCTGCATGGTTCAAGGAAAAGATGTTGCTGGTTTAGGCACAAGAATCTGGTCAGGTATTGGATGAGGAGCAATTAGCATTCTTAGCAGATCCAGGAGTTGCAGATGTTCAAGTTATGTTGGGATCTGAGATTTGATGGATTACAAAACTACATATGCACAAATGAAGAAAGATGAAACAACAAGGACTTAATGTGATAAATTAAGTAAGCTTTCTATGTAAGCTAGGTTTTCTTGTAAACCCTCTATATAAAGGGTCATAGGCGTATGGTTTATAGTATCCATCATAGTTAGATCTCTCCAATGAGAGTCTAATAGTTAGTTAGTATATGTATTAGTTAGTATAGTCCCAAGAATTATTTGATCTTGGGGTAGTAGATTAATAGAATGTTTACTAGTAAAACCTTGTTTAACAACATTACTGTTCTTTATGATTTCCGCTGTGCTTATTAATGTTGTTTGTAAAACTAATCCTGGATGGGCAAAACGATCTCAACATGTGGTATCAGAGCTCGTAGAGAAACTTTGAGTAAGAAGAACCAAAACAGATCTGTTATAAACCTTTACCTTTCCGGTATATTCAATGGCAGGAGAAGATGAGTTTCATGATGATAATCCACCACCACCACCACCAGTTACACCTACACAACAAGCAGGTCCTTAGAAGATTAGGAAGTATCTTCACTTCAGTTTATGCAGCAGTACAGAAATTAAAGAAGGCCCTTGGTTGGAGCTTCAGTTTAGCTTGGTTGACAATTCCAAGCTGAGCGTAGACTATCTCCGTAACAGAAGTTCAAACGTGTTGTTTCACTTCTAGAAGCTTTACAAGGCGGGAAAAAGATGGCTTTATGTCAAAAGGAATAAAGCAATCTCCTTGGAAAATGTTACTTCTAAAGTTGGTATAGAAGTACATCAACTTTCCTTAAAGGACTGTATCTGGTACTATAAAGCATGTGTACATTAAATGGTAGCTTAACCACCCATTTAATGCTTGACATGTGTATTAGGTTAACTTGTAAACCCTGATCCCTTTGGCTATAAAAGGAAAGGGAATTCCAGTGTATAATGTTATCTATTCAAATTATGTGATACACATTAAAGAGTTCATTTATCTCTCAAACAAACTGACTCGTACTACTGAAAGCCAAAGCTTCAGTTTAGTCATAAAAAGTTTGTTTTCTTATTTCTCATAACTTTGGTTAGAGAATAAGTTCAAAGGAGATAACACCCTAATTGTTATTCAACCACCTTGCTATTCCGCAAGCAAGATGTGTCATAGATTCTTTATTTGATTCTAAGAAAAGTCTATACGTTGAAAAGTACTTCTGTGTGTTTTAAACTTGTTCTTTATATTGCTTATATATATATTTGTTTAAAGTTTACTTTGTTGCTATGGAATGTGATTAAGTCTAAATTGATAAAATTCATATCACATTCCTAGGTACCAACAAGTGGTATCAGAGCCTTTTAGTTTATAAAATCTTATAAAAAGGTTATATAAAGGCTCAAAGATTTTTAAAATCAAGATCCATCTTAAATGGCAGCAGTAGAGGTACCACAAACTCTTGAATATAAGGGTGGCTAGCTAAATGCCGCTTTTGTACTTGAGGTGGAAAATTTCACCAATTAGAAAAAGAGGTTCATGTATCATATCATTGGTATTGAACCTTAATTTGAAAACATTATTTCAAACAGTCCTTTTATCCCTATGGCAGCTGGTCAAAAGAAGCCAGAGGCACAATGGACAACTAATGAGAGAAAAGCTGCTAACCTAGATCAGCGTCTCAAAAGTATCATTATGTTCATGCTTCCAAATGAACTCTGTCATAAATTGCTTAACTGCAAAATCAACTTGGGATGACCTGGTACTATATCACGAGGGGCCCTCTGATGCGATAGAAAGTAGGGTCATGGACTTGAAGTTGTGCTATAACACCTTCAAATTCAAAGAAGGTTCATCTCCAACATAAACTTTTACCAAATATAAAGCTCTGAGAACGAGTTAGTAAATGATGGCATTAAACTTTCAAAGCTTGAAAAAAATACTGGTTTTATAAATGGGTTACCAAAGAAGTGGCCAAGTTTCTTTTTTTTTTTTTTTTTTTTTTTTTTTTTTTTTTTTATTTTTTTTTTTTTTTTTTTTTTTTTTTTATGCCAAGTCTCAGAAACACAAATCTGTGAAGATTCTGAGCTTGCTTCTCTATTGGTAAACTCAAATATGAGGAAAACTCTAATTAGAACAGTATTTAGAAATAAAAAGAAAAAAATCTCTTGTATCTACAAACACCTTTGTTAATGCCTTTATTATCTACCTCTTGATCCAGGATTTCAAGTATTCTTTTTTTTTTATGATGATGAAGAGGATACAAGAAGCAGTCATGAGTACCTAAATGATTTAGATGAAGAATACAAAGCAAGAGCTCTTTTAGCCAACTCTAAAAGATTCTTCAAAAAGGGTACTCTTAGCAGTGCAAAAGCAACTGACCAAATTGAATGCCACAAATGTGGCAAGAAGGGTCATTTTGCAAGAGACTGTTGGTCAAAGACATTTTTGTTTTTTTTTTTTTTTAGGTTCTGTTCTGAGCCCTTCAGTCTTTTAGTAGATTTTAAAACACTAAAATCCTAAGTGTTCTCAAGCTAAAGGTTTTTTCATTTCAAATGGGGTCTTGAGTGCTGAAGCTTTTTTAGCGTAAGCTCTTCAGGTCCTTAGAAGATTAGGAAGTATCTTAACTTCAGTTTATGCAGCGGTACAAAAACTGAAGAAGGCCCTTGGTTGGAGCTTCAGTTTTTGCTTGGTTGACAATTCTAAGCTGAGCGTAGTCTATCTCCTTAACAGAAGTTGAAACATGTTGTTTCACTTCTAGAAGGTTTACAAGGCGAGAAAAAGATTGCTTTATGTGCAAAAGGAATAAAGCAATCTCATTGGGAAATGTTACTTCTAAAGTTAGTATAGAAGTATTATCAAACTTTTCCTTAAATGATGTACCGTTCTATTTTAATATGTGTATTTTAAATGGTAGCTCAACCACCTATTTAATGCTTGACATGTGTATTAAGTTAACTTGAAAACCCTAATCCCTTTGGCTATAAAAGGAAAGGGATTCCCAGAGTAAATGTTATCTCTTCTAATTAATGTGATACACATTAAAGAGTTTCATGTTGTCTTCTCTCAAACAAACTGTCTCATACTACTAAAAAGGTGAAGCTTTAGTTTAGTTAAACAAGTTTGTTTTTTATTTCTCTAACTTTAATTAGAGAAAAGTGCGAAGGAAGATAACTCCCATTGGTCAATCAACACTTGCTATTTCGCAAGCAATGTGTGTCATAGATTCTTTATTTGATTCTAAGAAAAGTCTATACGTTGAAAAGTACTTCTGTGTGTTTTAAAGTTGTTTTTTATATTGCTTATATATATTTGTTTAAAACTCATTTTGTTGCTATGGAATGTGATTAAGTCTAAATTGATAAACTTCATATCACATTCCTAGGTACCAACAAGTGGTATCAGAGCCTTCTGGTTTATAAAATCTCATAAAAAAGGTTATATAAAGGCTCAAAGATTTTTAAAATCAAGATCCATCTTAAATGGCAGCAGTAGAGGTACCACAAACTCTTGAATATATGGGTGGCCAGCTAAATGTCGCTCCTGTACTTGAGGTAAAAAATTTCACGAATTGGAAAAAGAGGTTCTTGTGTCATATCATTGGTATTAAACCTCAATTTGAAAACATTATTTCAAATAGTCCTTTTATCCCTATGGCAGCTGGTCAAAAGAAGCCAGAGGCACAATGGACAACTGATGAGAAAAAAGCCGCTAATCTAGATCAGTGTCTCAAAAGTATCATTATGTTCGTGCTTCCAGATGACCAAATGAACTCTGTCATAAATTTCTTAACTGCAAAATCAACTTGGGATGACCATGATACCATTTCATGGTGGCCTCTGATGTGAATGAAAGTGGGGTCATGGACTTGTAGTTGTGCTATACACCCTTTAATTCAAGTAAGTGAATCTCTAACTAACTTTTTACCAGATATAAGCTCTGATGAAAGAGTAGTAAATGATGGCAGTAACTCTTCAGCTTGAAATAAATATCGGTTTTATAAACGGGTTACCAAAGAAGTGGCTAAGTTTATGCCAAAGTCTCAGAAACACAAATCATGTGAAAGATTCTAAGCTTGCTTCTCTATTTGGTAAACTCAAATATGAAGAAAACCTAATTGACAATATTTATGAAACTGAAAAGAACAAATATCTGTATTTACAACACCTTTGTCAACTGCCTTCTTTTCTACCTCTATTGTCTAGGACTTTCAAGATAGTCCTGATGATGAAGAGGATACAAGAAGCAGCCATGAGTACCTAAATGACTTAGAGGAAGAGTACCAAGAAAGAGCTCTTTTAGCCAAGTCTAAAAGGTTCTTTAAAAGGTATCTTTGCAGTGCAAAAGAACTTACCAAAACTTGAATACCACAATTGTGACAATAAGGGTCTTTTGAGAGGAGCAGGTTGAGTCAAGACATCAGTTCCTTCATATCAATCACCTTTTCAATCAAAACTTCTTTCATCTAAAAACAAACCTGAACCGAGGTAAACCAAGGACTTTGAAGCCAAATACCACAAAGTCAAAGCTAAACTAGCCCTCCTCAGCTCAAGTGCTTCGACCCCCAGCTCATCCTCAGGCAAAAACAAAGGTCTCATTGCTGAAACATATTATTGGGATGATGAAGAATTGTCGTCTGATGAAAATGAAGTGACTGAAGTTAAAGCTCTTATGGCACTCACTGATGAAGAAAGAGTTTCGGTTGGCAAAGAAAGTGCCAGAAATGGTGATTGGACTAAGATTTCTATGAAAAAGGTACACACTCTTCTTGAAATGGAAGATAATGATGATAGAAAATCCTTTCTAGATTATCTGTGTATTGATCTAAACTATGTTGAAGAACAAAGAAACAATCTTTTGTCAAAATATAGAAATCTTGTTCAAGAACTGAATACATGCAAAGAACAACTTTTGGTATTAAAACAAGTAAAACTTGATGTTCTTACCATACAACATGTGAATACTGAGATTCTCAAAGAGAAAAGAAAAGTCAAGCACCTGAAACCATCATGTCTTTCATTAAAAGAGTTGAAAATCAAAATGACATAAAAGTGAAACAACTCAGAACTGACAATGATACTAAATTCAGGAATAACATTCTTGTCAACTTTTGTGATGAAAAAGGGATTTCTTAAAACTTTTCCTCTCCCTACACACCTGAACAAAATAGTGTTGCTGAAAGGAAAAATAAAACCATCATAGAAGCTGCAAGAACAATGCTTTCAGGATCTGTCTTTTCAAAACAATACTGGACTGAAGCTGTAGCCACTGCATGTTACACTCAAAACAGATCCACTATTGTGAAAAGACATCTAAAAAATCCTTATGAAATTTTTCGTAAGAGAATCCCAAACATCAACTTTCTTCATGTCTTTGGATGTCCAGTTTACATCCACAATCATAAAGATCACTTAGGAAAATTTGATGAAAAAGCTGATGATGGTTATCTTCTTAGATACTCACTTGTTTCCAAGGCATTCAGAGTCTTCAATACTAGAAGATAACAAACTGAAGCCCTGATGCTATCAAATTCTTAAAACCTTCAGTTGACAACATCAACATTGCTAAAAATGAAAGATATCTACCTGATGAATATCTTCATCTTTATGATCCTTCTCAAAGGTATCAAACAAATAGCAATGATGTGTCCTTCATAGAACCCTATGAAAGTCCTGAACCAATTGTCCTTGAAACTAAAGTTTCATAAGACCAAAATGGTCACACTGATGAAAATGATCAAACTGCTCAAACTGATGAAATCTTAAATGATAATCTATCTGAACATTCCAATCACAACAATGATGAACAAATCATTGATAATCTCCCAAACACTAAAGACATTCAGATCTCTGAACACTCATCCTCTCCAAATGTAGAGGATACTTCACTCTAAGATACAATTTCAATCCTAAATCCACCCCTACCCATTCCATCAGTGATTACTCCAGCTCCTTAAGACAGATGGTCTTAGGAGAAACACATTGAGCTAGTCAATATTATTGGAAATACAGGGGCTAGAATGCTCACAAGAGTCATGGCCAAACAACTTAGTGCTGCTCATGAATGTCTCTTTGTAGATTTTCTCTCTTAAGAAGAACCTAAAAAGGTCTCTGAAGCACTAAAGCATCCTGGATGGGTTGATGCCATGCAAGATGAACTAAACCAATTTTCCAAAAACAAAGTCTGGACATTAGTTCCTGCACCTTATGGCAAAACCATAATTGGCTCAAAATGGGTTTTCAGAAACAAAAGGGATGAAACTGGAATTGTCATAAAAAACAAGGCAAGACTTGTAGCTCAAGGCTACAATCAGCAAGAAGGCATAGATTATGATGAGACCTTTGCTCCAGTTGCAAGACTTGAAGCAATAAGAATCTTTCTTGCCTTTGCCACATACATGAACTTCATTGTTTATCAAATGGATGTCAAAAGTGCATTCCTCAATGGTAAACTAAAAGAAGAAGTTTATGTCAAACAACCTCTAGGTTTTGAGAGCAATGAGTTCCCAAACCATGTATGCAAATTGGACAAAGCCCTTTACGGACTTAAACAAGCTCCAAGAGCATGGTATGAAACTCTCTCAACCTTTCTCACCGAACACAAGTTTGTAAGAGGAAAGATAGACAACACTCTGTTCGTCTACAAAACTTAAACTGATGTGATTCTGGTTCAAATCTATGTTGATGACATTATCTTTGGGTCCACCAGCATAAAATTGTGCAAACAGTTTGCTAAACTGATGACTCAAAGATATGAAATGAGTATGATGGGTGTCCTCACCTATTTCCTTGGATTTTAGATTAAACAATCTGAAAGAGGCATTTCAATCAACCAAGAAAAATATGTTAAGGATCTGCTAAAAAAGTATGACATAAATGGTTCATCAGTGAAAACTCTAATGGTACCCTTAACAACTTAGGACCTGATCTCAGTGGCAAAGCTGTAAATGAGACTCAATATAAAGGTATGATTGAATCACTAATGTATCTAACTGCAAGCAGACCTGACATTCAATTCTTAACTTGTCTCTGTGCAAGATATCAAGCAAATCCTAAGGAATCCCACCTTATTGCTGTTAAGAGAATTTTTAGGTACTTAAAAGGTACTCCCAGTCTTGGTCTGTAGTATCCAAAATGTTTAGGTTTTGACCTAAAAGGATACTCAGACTCTGATTATGCTGGTTGCAACATGGACAGGAAAAGAACCTTAGGTGCTTGTCAGTTGCTAGGAGGCAAACTTGTGTGCTGGAGTGCTAAAAAGCAGCAATTTATAGCTATGTCATCAGCTGAAGCTGAATATGTAGCTACTGCTGGATGTTGTGCCAACATATTATGGATGAAAAGTCAACTCACTGACTATGACATCATATATGAAAAGGTACCCATATTTTGTAATAACACTAGTGCTATTGCAATCTCAAACAATCCAGTTCTGCGCTCAAGAACAAAGCATATTGATATCATATATCACTTTATCAGAGATCATATTCTAAAAGGGGACATTGAATTACATTTCATTCCCACTCAATATCAACTTGCTTATATCTTTACCAAGCCTTTGGATGAGCCAACTTTCAAAGATTGATTGTTGAACTAGGTATGCTGAACATTGATTCAAAACCTGAAGCTTCAGTACTGCCTGAAGAAAACTGAAGCTTCAGCGATTTCATCATAAACTGAACAAACTTTCATGTTAAATGTCAGTTCAGTTTTTGCATACACCCTTTATCTTGCTTAAGTAAAGTAACTGAGCAATCACATATGTCTCATTCATGGATTTGTATGAGCATGTGTGGTTTTGTCGCCTTCACTAGAGCACATATATTGGTTAAATCAAGAACTGAACAAAACTAGTTCATTTTCTTCAGTTCAGTTTAGACAAATAATTTTATCTAAATCTTCAGCTATCTCTCGAGTGAAGTAACTAAGCAATCATATATGTCTCATTCATGGATTTGCATGAGCATTTGTGGTTTTGTCGCCTTCGCTGGAAGATTGATGATAATAAAGATTATAATAATCTGTTCAGCATGACATAACATCAAACCTGAACCTAGTCCAGCTTTTTCAAACATCAATCTAAAGGTCAGTTTTTTTAACAAAAAAAATGTGTGATTTTTAACATTAATATATTTAATATATTAAAAGAAGAAATCCAAAAGTTAGAATGACCTCATCCTCTTTCTCTCACCTACTTTTGCAGTTGAATAGACGGCTGTTCACTGTTCTAGGTGTCAGATGCATGCTTTGCTGACTTTCATTAAATACAAAGTTTAGCACACATGTTGAAAACAAACCCTAAACATTCCCATAACTTCACAACCTCAAACGATAATTACAATTTCTCAAAGAAAAATTGTAACTTCATCAATCATATAAATCACAACAAACCATTCAACAACTCACTTTTCACAATCTCATCAACAACACACACACACACACCCCTCAAACCAGATCAAATCTCCAAAACCCTAACTATCCACAATGGCAGAATCATCATCACATAATACCTCATCACCTGAAATCACTCCCAAAGAAGAACCTGTCACTCTTGACAAACCCGAAAGCCCAAACCCTTTCTTACCTGCAACTCAGGTTGAGTTCACCTTTGAGGAGATTGCCTTCACCACCAACAATGAAGTTGCACTTCTATATCCCTCACACCCTAACCAAGAATACTTTAAGGATGTGTCAGACTTCATTTCCAAATGCTGTCTAAAGGAAGCATTTACAAGAGCCCCAACTCAATACAAAGAGTACCTGAGTGAATTTTGGTATACGACAAAGACCTTAGAAGACTCTAAGGTTTGGGTATCCACTCCCACAGGTGGAGTTAGAGGAGACATAGGTATTACCACTTTTAGAAATGCTCTTAGGGCACAATACCTACCTCACTCAAGTATGTATGTTTCCCCACCCTCTATAACAACAGTAAGACCATGGTTTGCAACAATAGGATACAATGGGGAGATTGGGGCAAAAGGAACTCTCAAAAAGAGTTGTCTTCCTCCTAGGTGGAGGTTGCTGATGGGTCAAATCATTCAGTGTTTAGGTGGGAAAATAGGTGGCCTAGATCAAATATCCAATAAGGATGCCACTATCTTGTATTGTCTGGCCAATGGGGTACAGGTAGATTATGCCAAGTTAATATGGGAGGATCTAATTCATAAGCTGAACAAGAAGACAAGGGAAAAGATTGTTCCCTATCCTAGGTTTATATCTCTTCTACTTGAACATATGATGCCTGAATATGATAATGAGGAGCTCACCATAAACCCCACTCAGGTCTTCAGTGTTCACAACTGGACACTGAAGCCAAACCAACCTGAAGAACCTCCCTTCACTACCCACATGAAGGCCATCTGCAAGTTAGATGTGCATGTGGTCTCCAAAGCTCCAAAACCTTCCTCACAAACTGAGGAGGTTCCCCAAGGCAAAAAGCCTAGAGCTAAAAGTAGACTCAGAAGAAAACAATCTTCAAAACACACATCTGAGTCCCAGACTGAGGCATCCAAATCCAAAACTGGCCAATCAGAAACAGAAACTAAGTCCAGTTCGGCCAAGGACAAAAGCCCAAGCCATCCTTTACCTCCCACTCTAGTGGTTGGTGAAATGCATAAAGAGGCACAACAAGCAGCTGGTGGCCCAACATCTTTAGGGGCCACCAGTGAAGAAGGAACTCACCTTTAACTCAGTAGTGGTAAGTCTGTATTTAACTCTACTTGAACTTGTTTATTCAGCTTCTTTTATTTGCACTCTAAGTCTGCATCAGGACATGATGCTTCAGCAGATTCCACAGCAGAAGCTGATCTTGGATTATCTGCTCCTATTGATTCTATATCTTCATAACAGGATATGGATGAAGGAACCAAAAACTATTCATTTGATCATATATTTGCAGGGTCTAATCCAAGTGTAACACCCTCAAAAATGTGTCGCAGCAGAAATATGTCCGGGGGTGTTACTTCATAATACAACAACACAAGATACAAGAAAACGACCTCTAAATGTGTTGTTTGAAAAGTAATCTCGTTGATTTTCTTGAAATTGATATAACATTTGTCCTATAATTGCATCACAATGAAAAGCTTGAAAGCAATACGATGAGATTTGATCATTTGTACGTAATTAGAAATCCATGAATGAAATCTTGTCAAGTTAGACTCCAATGCACATCAAGTAAGCCAAACATCTAATTCGCCTGAGAAAAACATGCTTAAAAGTGTCAACATAAAGTTGGTGAGTTCATAGATTTTTGTATATGTAAATGTTGAAATCAAAAGATTTATAAAGTATGCATGACCATTTCAATCCTTATAAATATCACCAAAATGTAAGTGTAAATTAGAACTGAAAAAGTAGTGGTCTACTGCTTCAACCACATATAATGAAAAATAGTATAGTACTTAGTAATATTCAACAAAGTAGTTGAGACTCACAAAGATTTCCAAAATGTATGTGACTACTATAACAGATACAGTATCACATAAAATGTATCTACTATTGCGCTAAGCTCATGACACCGAAGCTAATTAATGTAGCATATAATATGCCAAGTGTATTCTGCCCTGCTGGTGTCTAACCAAGACACCCAATGAGATTTGACATGATATATATCTATTTATCGTGAGCCCCGTGGGTATGATGCTACACACCGGATAGGGATGAATTCGTCCCTATAGATCATATTGATAACATTCACGCTTCCTTAACCAGTACAGTCGGATCAAGCAATGGACGGTTCATTATAGTTTGAGCAAGAGAATTGTCTAATACGCTGCATTAGGCAACACGCAAACAGGAAATGATAACCAAAAACACTTGTGTCCAATAAAAAAATAACCATTGTATTCATAAACATCTTTAAATACTTAAGTCCATAAGTAGAAAGAGTGTGATTATCCAATCAAGTAACCGAGTTGTAATTGGTATGTTAAAACATTTTTATGTAAACGTGTATGTAACCAAGTTATGAAATCAAGTATGCAATCAAGTATGTAAAAGAGATTGTAAATGAATGTGTAAACAAATTGTAATGAGCACGTATTCTCCCCCAAGATTTGTAAAGTAATTGTAAAACAAGTGAAAGAGGGGCTATAAACTCACCTCAAAGTAAAGGTCGAGTAGATAGTAGCAAAAATAGACAAGAAGCCACGTCACAACAACAATCAACGAACGGGCCTAAAACTAGAAGATAAAGCTAATCTTAGAATTATGACACACATGTGTAGATTAGTGTGTAATAGTTTTACTAACGATGTTACATTGACATCGTTTGTTGATAAAAGATTTGACACAGTTGGCTTGGTAGTTGGTTAAATAGTTTGTAATTAAAAACAATACCAAAATGTATATTATATAACCCATATATAATATATATGAACCAATCAAGTATATAATACGTTGTATGTATTATATATATTCAAGAGATAAATAAATCAAAGTAGTGAAAGTATATAGTTTAAAGTATATCAAAGAGATCTGAAAATGAGAAAGTTAAGTAAATGTCTAAAACATTATACTTTCGAACACTATTTCCCGAAAATCTCTACTTACCAAAAAAAGCATTTTCATTTAAAAGATAACGCAAAGATTTATTATTAGAGGATTTTATAAAGTTTTATAAATTTATAATTTTGTCGGAATTCATGAAAAATGAAAAAATATAATTCGAGTAAGAAATTATAGAAAATTTCGGCATGACCCCGTTACGGTTTTATTTGGACAGTTTCATATTTTGTAAAACAACTATTTTTATCTATAAAATGATCCGACAAAATCCCAACATTCGTTTCGACAATACATACACTAAAATATCATTTTAATACAATAATGGACCCGAGACACCCCTTTTGGTTCATCAATACCAAAAGTGCACATATAATCAATAACGACTATTATGTATGCTTAATATACCAAACATAACTAGTTATATACAAAATAAAAGAAATAAAAAGATAAGATTATTTAAGTGATTACTTACAAGTTTGAAGAAAATCCCCTCCCCCCTTTTTTATAACCTAACCACAACCCAAACGTTGTGTACTAATCTCAAACACTAAACCTAAACCTTCAAATCTTGAAAACCATGAACAAAGAAAGAAAACGGCGGCGGCACGGCGGCGGAGGCCGACGATGGGTGGCGGCTGACAGTGGGAGGTGGTGGCGGCCAGCGGTGGTGGTGGTGGTCGGCGGTGGAGAGAGGTGGTGGTGGTGGTGGTTGTTCTAGAGAGAGGAAGCAGAGAATTATAGAGAGAATGATGAGAGAATCTCTTCTCTCATCAAAAAATGTAAAAAAGGATAAGTAAAAATGAGGTGAAATAAGGAGGTTGTAGTAACTATAGTGGGAAGAGAAAAGGATGAGGAGGTTATCTTTTCTTTTCATTCCTTCCAAAATTACTAGTTTTTAGTCCGTAAAAATTATATACTTTATTCGTAACAATATAATTTTTATAAAAGTCACTAGATTATTAAATTAGCTTCGTAACGAATATATATACGACCATATTCACCGAAATCTAAACACTATTATTTGGACTCGAGGTGTAAACTAATCACAGGGACCATTATTGTAATTTTTGTATTATTAAGGCTCGAGACTCGTTTGAGCCACTTAACGGATGATTCAAAACACGAAAACTTGGCGCCATTCATCCATAATGAAATTTTTTACCCCACAAAAATGAGTATTTACATGACTAGTTTTTATAAACGTTTTATAAAATTCATTTAAAATGTTTATTATTTATTTGGTAGTCATTGGGTGTCTCGGGTAAGTTTTGTTCGTAAAAATACAACTTTGACTCGAACATATGCGTTTTTAATAAACATTTCTGAATAATATGATAAATAATTTATTAAATACTTTTATTTAATAAAAAGTGATAATTAAATAAAATAAATTATTTTTTTGTCGGTAACGCGATTTACCTCGGTTTTTATAATTATTTGTAGGGAATTTTCAGACATTTTTTAGCTGTTTTCGGGTCCTCCGGGCAAAAAACTAAAAAGTTGTCCGGAATGTCGTTTTTAACAATCAAATTGCTTTAGGGTCCGGGTTCGAGAAAACGAGATTTAAGACGGGGTCGTTATTTGATAAAGTACCAACTTAGGAATAACATATATCTTCTCGTTTTCAAGTCAAATAAGTAAAAAAATAATTTGCACCTGAGAGATATGTAATGATAAATATGATTTGTTATTTAAATATGTTCCGAAAAATTACCGGTTACGCGGTAATCGTTTTTATGTGACAATAAAAGATCAAAAGTCAAAAAGTCAAGTCGGACCCGAAAAGTCAAAGGGTAAAATAGTCATTTAAAATTCTGAAAATTGCCGGTTGTTACAGTACCTACCCCTTAAAGGAATCCCGTCCCGGGATTCGATTCTTGTTAACCTACTGTGTGACAAAAAAAAAATTTAGGATTTAATAACCAGTTTTTAAACATGGCATAGATAACTTTAGTCAGCAAAATTAGATGTTTCGACACTTCTTAATATACATATTTTGGCTAATTTAACCCATCAGAATAGGTACTTTAGAAAAATATCATTACAAGTTTTATGATTGATATAAACGCGTTATAAAGAAAGTCTCTTAATAGTGAAAACATCAAAGGAGAAAGTGTAGTCGCGTGGGTATGTCTATATAAAGTTTTAAATGTTTAAGGGCAAAGTCTAGTTTCTGATATCTGTAATGTTCGATGATTAATATCGGACGAGGCTAATGGATGTAAGTATTCAACTTACTTAGGCATTACTAGGATGTATCATGACTTAAATTGGTTTACTATTGGTCTTTAATGAATAAATCAACCGAATACTATATCGAGAGATGTTTATCTTGTTTAAGGGGTTTGCATTACCTAGTGGATAAAGTTGTACGAGCTGGGACTGCTCAAGGACCCAACAACAGCAAACATAAAAACAATAACTATAACAAACGGTGATGGGATGTGGAGAGTGAGGAAATTATGAGAAACAATATCCCTAGAATAAAGGTCAACAAATAGGAAGGGAGCCGTGGGGAGAGCTTAATGAGATAGGAGGAAGGAATAAGGGTACTCAGATCGTAGTTTCGAGATGAATCCAATCCCTTAGCACAAGTGGGCACACAAATCCGGTTAGCCTCCACAAACATTTCATAATCGTAAAGAGATTTGTAATGGCAAAAGTAATAACTTTAAGAAAGAGAAAGGTAGTTCAATGTGAGGCATTAAGATTCCTGCTGAAAGTGGTAAGACATGATTTGTTTCTAGTCCTTGTTCCGACGGATTTCCAGTGATCTATTGGTTCAAGTCATACTCGTGTCCATATTGGACAACCATTAAGCCCACTCATTTATAATACTTATTTAACATAAAGAAGCGTCCAAATTTATGTAAGTAAGAAATAATAAACTTATGGTTCGGTGATTTACAATTTATTTATTTAAATGAAGAAGTGTCCCAATCCTTTTGAATAAAGAGATTATAAATCATCCTACTTGAAATATAATTTTCTTCTGATGCAATACGCGTACTCACATAACTTTCAAGGTGATGGATGACATGACAATGCATGTGCTCTAATGAGTATGGGACGAGGGTTCAAAACTCGTCTTCGGAGACTGGGAGTAAAAACTACCAGGCGAGATCGACATAGAGTTCAAGATAGTCAATGAGTACTCGATTAGAGTAAAATACGATAAAGGTCCTTATGAACGAGTCAACATAGCAATTATCACATCAATCCTCCTATTACAAGTCCCGCCCCATCAACAAGACCTTGTAATACTTAATTCCATAGCATAATCCCATGTAAACAGAACTGTGATGGTCTTGTTACATAACAATTATCAATCATTCTTAAATACAAGTCCCCCCATTTACAAGACTTGTATACTTAGGTCATAATAATTCCCACGAAATCAAAATTTATGACGTATCCGTAGTAATACGATATTTTAAAAAGCTTATGAAGAAAATATTATTCTTCGAGACCCGTTGTTTAACTTACATGTTTGAGAATGAGTTGAACCATTGTTATAAACATTACAATGATGAGAACTAAGTAGAGCCATTGTTTAACTCACAATGTCTAAAAAGTAAAATGAGACCATTGTGCAACTCACAATGTCTTAGGCGTAAATGAGACCATTGTGCAACTCACAATGTCTTAAGAATTGTTCTGGTATTTATATAAATAACTCTTATATAAATAAACGTACGATATACGCAAATAGAGATGTAAGCATAATATAAATATATAATATATATATATATATATAATATATATAAAATATAATATATATAAATATATATATAATATATCTATGTGTGTGTGTGTGTGTGTCATGGTAACACTTAGGTAACAAGTTACATAAGCAAGTAATGCAATGTAATGTGTATGCACTTTGAAAATGTTTGTTGTGATGCAACGTTTGTGAAAACGGTTATAGTCTAGGGTAAAAAAAGCAACCTAGTTCTCAATAAAACCAGTGCTCTGATACCTAATCTGTTAAACCACCCCCAAAGAATTGTGTCGCAAGAGCGGAAATGAGTCCGGAGGGTGTTTAATTCCATAATACAACAGCACAAGATACAAGAGAACGACCTCTAAATGTGTTGTTTGAAAAGTAATCTGGTTGATTTTCTTAAAATTGATATAACATTTGTCTCATAATTGCATCACAATGAAAAGTTTGAAAACAATACAACGAGATTTGATCATTTGTACGTAATTAGAAATACATGAATGAAATCTTGTCAAGTTAGACTCCAATGCACATCAAGTTAGCCAAACATCTATTTCGCCTGAGAAAAACATGCTTAAAAGTGTCAACATAAAGTTGGTGAGTTCATAGATTTTTGTATATGTAAATGTTGAAATCAAAAGATTTATAAAGTATGTATGAACATTTTCAATCCTTAATACAAAGTCGCCAAAATGTAAGTGTAAATTAAACCGAAAAAGTAAGTGTCTACTGCTTCACACCACAGTATAAAGAAAAATGTTTATAATCATAATGTTCAAAACAAAGTAGTGTGTACCACAAAGATTTCCAAAATGTATTGACAATCTATAAACAGATACAGTAACACATCAAATGTATCTACTGATAGCGCTAAGCTAATGGACAACCGAAGCTAATTAATGTAGCATATAATATGCTAAGTGTATTTTGCCGTGCCGGTGTCTAACCAAGACACCCAATGAGATTTGACATGATATATATCCGTTTATCGGGAGCCCCGTGGGTAGTGAGTGCTACTCACCCGGATAGGGATAATTATCCCTAAAGATTCTATTTATAACATTCACGCTTACTTAACCAGTACAGTCGGTCAAGCAATTGACGGTTCATGATGTTCGAGCAAAAGTTGTCTACTAATCGCTACTTAGGCAACACGTAAACAGGAGATGATAACCAAAAACACTTGTGTCCAATGAAGAAATAACCATTGTATTCATAAACAGCTTTAAATACTTAAATCCATAAGTAGAAAGAGTGTGATATCAATCAAGTAACCGAGTTTGTAATTGGTATGTAAACAATTTTGTAAACGTGTATGTAACCAAGTTATGAAATCAAGTATGCAATCAAGTATGTAAAAGAGATTGTAAATGAATGTGTAAACAAATTGTAATGAGCACGTATTCTCCCCCGAGATTTGTAAAGTAATTGTAAAACAAGTGAAAGAGGGGCTATAAACTCACCTCAAAGTAAAGGTCGAGTAGATAGTAGCAAATAGTCAAGAAGCACAGCACAACGACAACCGAACGGCTTAACCTAGAAGATAAAGCTTATCTTAGAATTTTGACACACATGTGTAGATTAGTGTGTAATAGTTTTACTAACGATGTTACATTGACGTCGTTTGTTGATAAAAGATTTGACACAGTTGGCTTGGTAGTTGGTTAAATAGTTTGTAATTAAAAACAATACCAAAATGTATATTATATAACCCATATATAATATATATGAACCAATCAAGTATATAATACGTTGTATGTATTATATATATTCAAGCGATAAATAAATCAAAGTAGTGAAAGTATATAGTTTAAAGTATATCAATAAGATATGAAAATGAGAAAGTTAAGTAAATGTCTAAAACATTATATTTCGACACTTTTCTGGAAAATCTCTACTTTTAAAATAAGACATTTTCATTTAAAAGAAACGCACGATTTATTATTAGAGGAATTTTATAAGTTTTATAAAATTTATAATTTTTGTCTTTTTGTCGGAATTCATGAAAAATGTGAAAAATATTCAAAGTATAAAAATTTTAGAAAATTTCGGCATGACCCTTTGTTTATCGACTTCCCTTTCCATATTAGTAAAACAACTATTTTTTATCTATTAAAATGATCGACAAAAATACCAACTTTCATTACGACAATACCTACACAAAATATCCCCATTTTTTTTTTTTAATACAATAATGGCCCCCGAGATGCCCTTTTGGTTCATCAATACCAAACGTGCTCATATAATCAATAACGTTTATTAATGTATGCTTAATATACCAAACATAACTATTTATATATAAAATAAAAGAAATAAAAAGATAAGATTATTTAAGTGATTACTTACAAGTTTGAAGAAAATCCCCCCTTTTTTTGTAACCTAACCACAACCCAAACGTTGTGTACTAATCCCGAACACTAAGCCTAAACCTTTATATCTTGAAATCCACGAACAAAGAAAGAAAATAGCGGCGGCACGGCAGCGGAGGCCGACGATGGGTGGCGGCCGACAATGGGAGGTGGTGGCGGCCAGCGATGGTGGTGGTGGTGGTGGTCGGCGATGGAGAGAGGTGGTGGTGGTGGTTGTTGTTCTAGAGAGAGGAAGCAGAGAATTCTATAGAGAATGATGAGAGAATTCTCTTTCTCTCTCTAAAATGAAGAAAATGAGATGTGAAAAATGAGGTGAAATAAGAAGGTTGTAGTATTTATAGTGGGAAGAGAAAGGGATGAAGTGGTTATCTTTTCTTTTCATTCCTTCCAAAATTATTAGTTTTTAGTCCGTAAAAATTATATACTTTATCTGTAACAATATAATTTTTATAAAAGTCTATAGATTATTAAATTAGCTTCGTAACGAATATATATGCGACCATATTCACCGAAATCTAAACACTATTATTTGGACTCGAGGTGTAAACTAATCACAGGGACCATTATTGTAATTTTTGTATTATTAAGGCTCGAGACTTGTTTAAGCCACTTAACGGGTGATTCAAACCACAAAACTTGCGCCATTGCGTTCCAAATGATTTTTCCCACAAAATGAGTATTTACATGACTAGTTTTTATAAACGTTTTATAAAATTCATTTAAAATGTTTATTATTTATTTGGTAGTCATTGGGTATCTCGGGTAAGTTTTGTTCGTAAAAATACAACTTTGACTCGAACATATGCGTTTTTAATAAACGTTTTTTATTTTTCCCCCGAATAACATGATAAATAATTAATAAATACTTTTAATATATAATGAATAAGTGATAATTATATATAATTTAATTATTTTTTATGTGTCGGTACGCGATGTTCGCGTTTCTTCTCTACAATTTTCCCTGAGGTATTTCAGTCAATCTTCTGCTTTGTTTTTCATGGTCTCGGGCAAAACTAAAAAGTTGTCCGGAATGTCGTTTTACATCAAATTACTTCAGGGTCCGGATCGTGAAAACGTGATTTAGCGGGTCGTTTTTTATAAGTCAACTTAGGAATAACATATATCTTCTCGTTTTCAAGTCAAATAAGTAAAAAAATAATTTGCACTTGAGAGATATGTAATGATAAATATGATTTGTTATTTAAATATGTTCTGAAAAATTACCGGTTACGCGGTAATCGTTTTTATGTGACAATAAAAGATCAAAAGTTAAAAAGTCAAGTCGGACCCGAAAAGTCAAAGGGTAAAATGGTCATTTAAAATTCTAAAAATTGCCGTTTGTTACATCTGAGTCTTAGATTAAGGCATCCAAATCCAAAACTGGCCAATTAGAAACAAAAACTAAGTCCAGTTCGGCCAAGGACAAAAGCCCAAGCAATCCTTCACCTCCCACTCTAGTGGTTGGTGAAATGCATAAAGAGGCACAACAAGCAGCTGATGGCCCAACATCTTTAGGGGCCACCAGTGAAGAAGGAGCTCACCCTCAACTCAGTAGTGGTAAGTCTGCATTTAACTCTTCTTGAACTTGTTTATTCAGCTTCTTTCATTTGCACTCTAAGTCTGCATCAGGACATGATGCTTCAGCAGATTCCACAGCTGAAGCTGATCCTGGATTATCTGCTCCTATTGATTCCATATCTTCATAACATGATATGGATGAAGGAACCAAAAACTATTCATTTGATCATATATTTGCAGGGTCTAATCCAAGTGTTCTTGTAGATAAAACCAAATCTGCAGGAGATGGGTTAAAAATTGCCCACACTGATTCAGGTACAAATGAGGAATACAAAGCTGATGATATCTCGAAGAAGATAAAGCTGGAGGATTTATCAGAATTTTTGAAAGACACAATCTGCATTCTTTACTCCTGACTCCCCATAAGATGACCCCATCATTGTTACAGATGAGAGTGAAGAAGAGGAAGCTGACAAAGAAGAGACTTATGATACTTCTCATGATGTGCTTGAAGACACTTCAGTCCCACCCCTTCCATCTCCAAAATTAGCTCAAATTTAAGAGTTAATAGCTCTGGTTCAATTACTTAAGTCCTAGAAGGATGAGCTAGAACAACAAAAGGCTACAACTGAAGCTAAATATGCCTCACTGAAGGCTAGGCCCTCACATCTAAACATCAACCACCTTACTACTCTGCTGGTAACCTCTCTAAAGCCTAAAATCTCCAAACTCTTGGCCTCACATAACTTTGCTAGCTGCTTACCAACTAAACTGAAAGACCTCCCCTCAAAATTCACTAAATTAACTAGAGAGATTAAAGAGCTAAAGCAGCATGTTAAAGATATGGAAATTGAGCTACTTGGGGACTTAAAAGAGATTCCAACAAAACTAGAGACCTTCACTTCCACTATCTCCAGTCTTACATCCCAGGTTGCTGAACTGAAGAACACTCAATGGGAACTTCCAGCATAGTCAAACCTGAAAGATGAATTAGTTGATCTTTTGGGCACAAATGTTGTGACACAGTACCACAACAAGAAGTTACTCTTTGATAAATACTGTGACAAGATGCCTAAAAGAAAGAAAAGCCGTAAGATCACAAACTGTGAAGTTCTCATAAAGAAAGGCCCTATCACACTGAAAATATATAGGGAAGACGAGTATAAAGAAGTCATCTCAATTCTCAAGGTCAGTGATCTACATTTGGCTGAATGGAGCTTGTCTAGACAAAAGTGAAAAAGGATGGAAAACTATTTATGATCTGGTAAAGACAAGATTAGATAAGTTGACTCAAACTGAACAAGAACTCAAGATTGACTTAAACAAACCCCTCAAAAAACAAGATCCTCTGAATGTGCTAAATGAGTTAGCTAACAAGAAAAGAAAAAGAACCAGTGACTTAAGAGATCATTCCAGGTCAACAAAGAAACACAAGTCATCTAGTTCAGCATGAAGAAGAGGGTCATTGAACAGCTAAGGCAGTAGAATGAAATCTTTTGTAATAACTTTATCTTTTGTAAATGTATTGTAATGAAAGTTAGAATGAAAGGTTATCAGTTTATGTTGTTTAATTTATATCAATTGTGTAAGAAGAAGTTGTTTTGCTCACTTACAATTGATTTTAACTTAGGCTATTTGTATATTCAAATAGGGGGAGATTGTTGGGTTCAGTTCCTGAGCCCTTCAGTCTTTCAGTAGATTTAAACATAAAATCCCCTAAGTGTTTCTCAAACTAAAGTCTTTCAGTTTGAGTCACTGAAGCCTTTCAGCTTCAGTCGTTGAAGTTCCTTCAGCATCAGCTCTTCAGGTCCTTAGAAGATTGGGAAGTATCTTCACTTCAGTGTATGCAGCGGTACAGAAACTGAAGAAGGACTCTTGGTTGGAGCTTCAGTTCAGCTTGGCTGACAATTCCAAGCTGAACGTTGTCTATCTCCTTAACAGAAGCTGAAACGTGTGTTTCACTTCTAGAAGGTTTACAAGGCGGGAAAAAGATTGCTTTATGTCAAAAGGAATAAAGCAATCTCCTTGGTAAATCTTTCTTCTAAAGTTGGTATAGAAGTACATCAACTTTCCTTAAAGGACTGTACCTGGTACTATAAAACATATGTATATTAAATGGTAGCTCAACCACTCAATTAATGCTTGACATGTGTATTAGGTTAACTTGTAAACCCTAATCCATTTGCCTATAAAAGGAAAGAGATTCCTATAGTAAATGATATCTCTTCCAATTAGTGTGATACACATTGAAGAGTTTAGTTATCTCTCAAACAAACTGACTCCTACTACTGAAAGCTGAAGCTTTAGTTTAGTCATAACAAGTTTGTTTTCTTATTTCTCATAACTTTGGTTAGAGAATAAGTTCGAAGGAGATAACACTCAAATTGTCATTCAACCACCTGGGTATTCCGCAAGCAAGGTGTGTCATAGATTCTTTATTTGATTCTAATAAAATTTTATACGTTGAAAAGTACTTCTATGTTTTAAACTTGTTCTTTATACTGTTCATATATATTTGTTTAAAGCTCACTTCGTTGCCATGGAATCTGATTTGTTTAACTTGATAAACCTTATATCAGATTCCAAGGGACCAACAGCCCTACCTAACAACATGTACTGCGAGCAACAAATCATATCATAAAAATAGAAAACTAATACTTTTAGCTTATTTATTACCACTATTTTACTTGACTAACCTAATAAATAAGCAAACGCATTAACACCTCATCACCAAATAATCGCTCCCAAAATAAACCCAGACACCCCCTATCATTAAATAATCATTCCAAATTCCGAACCCCAACCATCCTTAATTTCACTTTTTCGTTATGTAGTCTCACTATTTTTCTTTTTTCATGTTTTGGCTCATTTTAGCATTAAGCTTTTGGCTTATTAATGCTTATCTTAGATAAGCTGTTTGTTCCGTTGTAATTTTTCTTTAGATTTGCTTACTCTTGAAGTACTTTTTGTGATTTTTAGAATTTTTTTAATTCGTTGAGTATTTTCATAATTTAATTTAGATAAAAAAAAAATTTTTTAATTCTAATAAAAAATAAAAGTCAAAAAACTGTATAATTCTTTTTTTTTTAAAATTTTCTTTTACATTTTAGATTGTTAAACTTTAATTTTGTTTCATTGGGTATGGTTAAAATTGTGGATTAGTTTTTTAAAGAAGGATTTGAATACCGAACTTAAATGCTTTCGTTTTTAGTTTTGCCTTTTTCTTGTTTTTGCATTTTATTTGTAGAAGAATCTAAATCCAAATCATAATTGGAACCATTCAAAACGCTGCGATCACGATTATACTCGATTCCCATTCACGCTAGTCGGGCCCGGGAAGGTTTTTTGGGGCTTTTGTTGGGTGTAAAAGCAAATTTCCTTTTTAAAAAGGCATTGCGGATTTCTTATCTCTATTTATTGATATACTTTAGATTATTTTTTATATATTTATAGTATAATATTTATTTATATGATATTATATTTATTTATAAATACTTAAAGGTGTATTTTAAGAGAATTCAAGTAGTTCTGTGTCTGTTTCTTCTTCAACGAGCCCATGTCACGTATATTTTCTCAAAATTGCGAATATCTAAAAAAGGAACGATTAAGTACATATTTTGGGCATAAAATGCATGATTAAGGGTTTTTTAAAGACCCTAAAATGTGTATAAAATGGACTTTGGTATGTGTTTAATTATACAATCATACCTTTACCTTTTAAAACAAAAAGCTAAAATCAACCAAAAACGGGACTTAAAATGCCAATATACGCTTTGTTTTTGCTAATTGTATTGTGCAAGGAACGGATATTCTAAGGAAAAGGACGAAAAAACGAGCCAAAACGGACAAAACGGACCGGAATAGAAAAAGCAGGGAAAAGACAAAGTCCAACGTCCAAGCCCAGCCTGAAAAAGTCACAGAAAGTCAACCCAATGTCAACCCCGAGCCAAAAAAGGTCAAAGAAAAAATAAGTTTAGGGTTGAACTGTAATCTAAAAAAATTATGTTTTAACAGAAGAAAAGAGGAAAAAAAAGAAGACAAGGGCCAAACTGCCATTATGAGAAAGTTTAACTACAAGGGCCAAAGCTGCCAAAAGTCTTAAGTTATAACTGCCAAGGACCATGGGTGCAATTAGTCTATTAACTTTTGGGGACTATTCCTGCCAAGTCCCCAAAGTTATTTAACCACAAGGACCATGGATGCAATGAAGGTTATAACTATGAGGGGCCATTTGTGCCAATTCCCCAAACACATGCCCTGTCACCCCTAACCCTCTATAACCCTTTTTCCCGCCCAAAACATAGTACAAAATTCACGGGTTTCTCCACCCCCGTTTTACCCTGCAACCCAAACCACCCCATGGATAATCAAATTTCCCCCCCTCCACTATCTTTCCCAGCTGTAAGATTGCCAAGTTGGCAATCCCACATCTCCCAAAGCCTATATCGACGGCTCGGATGGCTTCTAAAGAAACCCAAGGAATTTGAAGGGCTGAGATTCATTGTGACTTTACACACACACAACAAACACAACTCTTTTGTTGTGTCTACAAAGAAACACAAGTAAAGAAGACATGAGAAAGAAGACCCTAGTCGTATTTTCCTATTTAAGCAAGTGTAAGCCCATTGTGGCCAAAAAAAAGTTTAAGTGTAATTTTTAAACATAGTTGAAGTGTTTTTTTTTTAGTTTAAAGTTTTTTATGTATTTGTGATTCAATCCTTAATGAAAATTCAGCAAGTTTTATAATTGTGTTCTAAGCTTCATGTGTTTCTAAAAATCTTTAAAGCTTTCAATATAAGCCTTTATATAACATTGCTGTTAACAAAAACTTTAAAAAAATATAAAAAAAAAAGAAGCAAGTCGAACTTGCTGGTTTTGATAAGCAGGCTTTGGATGAAAAAGCTATATGGATGATTATTGGGGTTACAGCGCTTAGTTTTAGCTTATTTATAAGCTAAGGGTAGTATTTAGAGCTTAATTAGGCTTCAAAGAATCCTTTATGAACAAAGGATCAAAGGTAAAATTTCTTTCAATTTTGCTTATTTACTGTAGCATTAAGCTTATTTAGCTTATTTTTAGCTTATTTCTGTTTTTATGTGCTTATTCATGTTTATCAATGTATTCATGCCTTTTCATGCTTTCCATTTCATTATATGCAATTTACTTTGAAATCTGTCTAAATAAGCTAATTCTGTCCTAGCTTATTGTTCTGATTTAAGTGCTTATTCTTTGAGCTTTTTAACTTTTTAGTGTTCAATATTGCTTAAGTATAATTAGTCTTCAAAAATTTCAGTTTTAAATTAGTTTTTATAGGTTTAAAAAGTCCCTTTTTAAAATTAAGGGGGTGTTTGGCATAAGCCTTAAAACGGGTCAAAAAGGTTTTATGTTTGGGTTATGGTCACTTAGCTAGTTTTAGCTTAGATTATTAAGCTTGTTTTAAGCTGTTTTTAAAAGTTTTTAAGGTTGAAAATTGTTTTTCAAAGTTTTTATAAACCACTTTTTAAACTGTGGTGTTTTAAGAAAACACCAAGTGCTTATATCCATAAGCACTTGGATTTTGAGTTTTAGTTCCAAAAAGAGTGTGATTTGTGTGTGTTAAACAATCTGTCAAAACCTTGGTGTCTTTTGACTTTTGAGTCAAAAATCACCAAGTGTTTTTAGTGTCAAAGTTTTAAAAAACCAAAAGCCTTTTTCATTATCAAAAATCAGCAGGTTTTTATGGTTTTTAGAAAGTCAAAATTGGTGCACAAGTCCATTTATTAGTGTACTTAAGCTGTTTAAGCTTATTTTTTTGCTTAGAGCTTATTTGACAGCTTTTAAAAAGCTGTCAAATAAGCCCTTGTGTAAAGCCTTAATCTCCCCTGGTGCAAAGGGGAGATTTTAAGCCCCTTTTTCTTGAGCTTTAAGAGTATTTAAGCCCAATTTCTTGGCTTATTTCAAGAGCCTATAAGCTCTTGTATAAGCCCTTTAAGTTTCAGCCTTTAAGAATCTTTTTAGATAGCTTATTTTTAAGCTCAAACTTGCCTCTTGACTGTTTTTGCTCAAATAGTGTAGGATTGCTTATTTTTCTTCTCTTGCTTATTCAGCTTATTTTATAAGCTCATTTTAGCTCTTAATAGCTTTTTAGGTTAGTATAGGTGATTGTTAAGCTTATTTGCCCTTTTCCTAGCTTATTTGTCCAAAAGGCTTAAGCTCTTTTTGCCTTTTTAAGCTTTGTTTAGTTTCTGTCCACTTAAGCCTTTTAACAGCTTATTTTAGTTTTAGCTTTTACTTATTTTAGCTTATCTAGATTAGGTTTAGACACTCTTTAGCTTATTTTGTCCATCACTTAGCTTATTTGTTCACTAAGCCAAATGACTTAGTGGTTTTTAGCCTTTTAAAGCCTCATTTAGTTCTGTCACATTAAGCCCTTTTCTTCAGCTTATTTAGTGTTAGCTTTCTAGCTTATAGAGCTTATCTAGGTTTAGATTAAGCCCCTTTTGCCTATTCAGTCCAAGCCTAGCTTATTTGTCGATAAGGTGTCCAAAAAGACTTAGCTTTTCTAGCTTTAAGTCCATGTTAAGCAAACTGTCGACTTTTAAGCTTATTTTTAAGCTTATTTAGAGCTTTTTAGCAAAAGTTGTAGTTGACAAAGTTGTTAAGCCCCACGAGCTTAACAACTTTGCTTTTCAAAGTTTTCAAAAAAAAAAAGAGGGAAAGACAAGAGGTCCGGGTGAGCAAGACTCGAACCCGGGACCTCTCGATACGATCCCCCTTTTTCACACACTTATACCGCTGCGCCCTTGGGTCTTTTTCGTTAAAGACTCAAGGGCTTTGTTATTTATAGTGATTTTGGGCTTATAAGCTAATAAGCTGTAACAGCTTATTTACGGGCTTATTCATTAAGCAATTTTTTGTTTCTTATTTTTCGTAGGTTATTTATAAGGTAAAGTATTTTTAGTAAATTTTTCAGAATTTTTCGAAGTCATTTAGTATTTTTTATAATTTAATTTAGTTAAAAGTTTTAAAAATTCATAAAAAATACAAAAATTATCAAAAAAATATTTTTCTTTTTTAGAAAATTTTATTTTGTCATATAGTTTGTAGGAAAAATATAAAACTTTTCGTAGGGTTATTTTTACAACTTTTCATTTTTTAAAGAACGGTTCCGGGTGCGGGATTTTGTCTTGACTCGTTTTTGGGTCAAACGAACTCCGTTTTCGGTCTAGTCTTTTTCATTCTTCGTTATTTGTTCCCTAGAGTAGTTTAGAAGCAAAAATTTCTTCGTAGGGTTAATTTTAAAGATTTTAGGTTTTTCCCCCTTTGTTCGGGATTCGTGCTCTCGTTTTCTAGTTTAATTTCATAATTTCTAGGTTTTTCTTAAACGTTTTTGTTTGTTATTGTTTAATTTGACTTTTCCACACTTTCAATTCAATTCTCTCCTTCAAACTCAAATCTTCGACTGTATCGATTCTCCAGTCCAGCCTCGTTGGGGATAAACGACCCGGGAACACTCTATACTACTTCTCGGTTTTATTGATCTTGTTGATTTTTAGACTTATATATATTTTATATTATTATATATTATATATAGTGTAAAAATTTACAATCAAGAGTCATCCTATCCCCCATAAGTAAATCAACCCGCTGATAGTCCATATTGACTCGCTGTGATATACAAGACCTACTATCTTGAGCATCCTCTAGTAAAGTATACAATTACTGTGTATCCTGCTCATGGAGCTCAGCAAGCTCTGTGACCCTATTATTGACCTCTCCCATGGTCATAGGTGCTATCTCAGGAACTTCCTCTGCCGGATCTACCCAAGTATCCCTAATACTGTACCTAACATCTCTAATCCCTTATCGTCTCTTTAGTATCTACCGTGCTGACAAATCCATAATCTATCCCCGGCCTCTGGTAGGTCTAGCAGTAGAACTCTCCCCGACCTCGTATCTAGAGCCTAATGTGGACAAATACAACCTCTTGCGGGGTGGCTGCTCAGACTCGGGAATAT